>JASCZW010001625.1:0-49887 GCA_034211315.2 Aedes japonicus | reverse complement strand
GAACGGTCCTGTATAGGTGTAAACTGTAAGAAGCCATTTTTAGAAAATTGACACTGTTTTAGTGAACTGTTTTTCCGGCGTTAGCTCCATGCATAAAAAATACTGCTGGTGAACTGATGACCACTTCAAGGCTAACCTGCACTACATTATTGGTTACGTTGCAATTGACTGCAGCGATAGTGATTTTGACTGTGGGTTCCAACATTTGTATTGCGTTTTTGATCTTTGTCGAGAAGCACGAAATTTTCAGCTATCTTTCTGCCATCGCGATAAAGGTTTACGAGAAGAAGGTGATTATTGGCATCGAGTTTATTGTGTCGTAGGTGATCATATATATCGTACGACCCTATCCGAACGACTGTGTATTTTGTGGAACTTTGATTGAATTGAATGAGTCATGATCGACACGCATAAACTTATTCCATTGGTGAATGTTTACTTCCACTGACCGAGTCTTCATCGGCTCCAAGAGTATCTCGAACTAAGTACAGTTCTAGTTTTATTCAACGCATTAATATATGCTACAACATGATTTGGAGCGAACACATCTTTGATCCAGTATTGAAGGATTTTATACTTTCCACCGTACTCTATGCTAGACCACGAAGGAGCGATCCAGTACATCATTCAGCTGCCAATAAAGTGCACCCATCGTTCCATACTCGATTCGTTTCTGATCGATAAACTTCCGTTTCTGTTTTGACGATCATAGCTTGAGATACTTGACTAAGATAGATAATCTGTCGCCAGGTAGTCAGCTGAGTTATTGGCAGGCATGGGCAAATTCTCATTTATCATATGCAGGATTGTGTATGTTTCCCAATGGACTATGCTGACGGTGTTCTATCAAGTCTGTTAGTTCATCACTCTTGAGATCCCGAACGGGCCAACTTGTCAACGCGGGGAAAGACTGAAAACCGTATTCTGAGATAAACCCTTCCTCCTCTGTAGATGATCGGATTCCATCCGTTTTGAATATAATTGTAAAAATGGACTGAAAAATAAGAATGTAAGTGATTTGACAATCAGAGCTTATAAATGTAATCTCATACCATCGCCGTAGTGAGGATCCTGTGGGTTTTTAGCAATGTAGCCTTCTTTTATCGATTGATCACCGTTTGATGGCGAAGATATCAGCACTGTTCGCCATTTGTCGACTTTTGCAATCCTAGGCTGCACCACACTGACGTACAATTTTTATACTCTGCCTCGTACAAGTCCTTATCAGCATCAGTGCCGTACCAGTTTTGACGCAGAGCTACCTCATTTTCGTTGTTCGTTGCCCAGATTGCAATAGCTTGGATGGTACTGAATTCGCCGAACATTTTGGTGGACTTCGATCTTCACATTCGCCAAAAACTATCATCTGCTGGGTACATGGAACAAGCAAACATCATATCATACGCACATATGAGGATACCCAGTTCGTCCGCCAGCTGGTAGAAGTAGTCACTTTCGTGCACACCACTCACCCCAGACTCGAGTATGTTTCATGTTGGCGTCACGGGCGGCATACAGCAGAAATTTCACTGAAATAGTAAAATGCATGTACAGTAGTCATATCGACGGTTTTGCGCCAACTCGAACAAATGATGGCAGCACCTTCTCAGCTTTACAACGAAACTTTCTGGGTGTGTAGACCATGACTCAGATAATTACCGCGTATACTTAGTTTCTTCTTCTTTTTTTTCTAGACTGTCTTTTGAAAGGAAGCTAATTTTTTTATCGATTATTTTCAAATGTGTTTAATAAAATGACTGCTCCTACCTAAAAGTGTTGTATGGGTGATTATCACAAAATAAGTCAAGTTAAAAAAAATACAGCGCCCAGCCGATCGTACACCAGGAGCTCAGCTCGGACCACTATCCGGTGGTGGCCAAAGTTGGCTCCTCGGTCAACCGGCATCGAATCACCAGACGGGCCTGCCGTCGCCAGTTGGGAGAGGTATGCCCGCCCACAAACACGTTGACGACAACTGTCGATTTTGACATGCTACCTTGATTCGGTTGATGACATCGAGACGGCAGCTGCAGGAGCATCCGAGCGAAGCGATCGCCCAGGCCCGGGAGCAACATGTGTACCGGTGATTGATCAGGTGGAGTGACTCTGTGCCCATTGATAGACCCACTAAAGGAGAACTTATTCAGTTGCGCAACGCCATTCGGAGGCAATACCAGCGAACCGGTTTGCCAACGCTTAAACGTCACTGTAATCGAGTGACCAAAATTATTAAGGCCAGAATGGTGGACCTTAAAAAAAAAAAATGCTCAAAGAACATTAAGGCCCCAGGTTTCGATAACATCCCCGAACTTCTGGAGCCCAAGCCAACTGAGCCCCCTGCTCACCACAACCATCTGGCTTTGATGGTTTTCAATCATTGTCCTCACAGGCACCCGGCTGCTTCCCCTCGTGCTGGAAGTCAGCCGAAGTCATACCCATCCAGGAAACCTGGGAAAGATCCTTCATGTTCCAGGCTATGGGCCCATCAGCCTCCTCTCAGGATTATCCAAGCTATTTGAGAAAGCGATCCACCGTCGGCTTCTTTCATCTGCCGACGAGCTAGTATCTTGCTCGACGAACAATTTGGCTTCGACGTGGTCGGTCGACTATTCACCAGCTTAATCGAGTCAGTAACATCCTCAGACGGAACAAGTCTGTTTCGAAATCATCTGTGGCACTTCTCGACATCGAAGGCCTTGATAACGTGTGGCATGATGGCTTGGTTAAAACCCATCGATACAATCTTCCCATCTGTCTGGTAGAAGATGCATTTAAAATTATCTGTCGGACAGGACATTCCGTGTTTCGCTGCAAGGTGCAGTTTCCGATGCACAGGAGATTTCCGCTGAGTGTTCCGCAGGAAGTATACCAGGGTCCACTTCTGTTCAACCTATTCACCTCGGACATACCCCGCTCCCTGAAAATGGATCTCTGTCGTTGTTCGCCGATGATACCGCAGTCGTCCACAATGGTCGGGTAATAAGAGCGCTTACTGACGAAACTGCAGCGAAGCCTGAATGTTCTGTCTGAATATTTCACCGAATGGAAGATCTGTATCAATGCGGCGAAGACCCAGGTCATCCTATTTCCACACTCCAACTCTCCCAAACTTGTTCCGCCTGAGATTGTAAAATAGCTTAAACAACACAACGGTGGAATGGGCCAAATCAGCTGTCTATCTTGGCATTACACATAGACAGCAAGCTTATTTTCAGGGAGCAGGTTGACAAAACTGTCACAAAGTGTAACGTTCTGTCTGAAGCTACTGTACCCATTGATCAACAGAAGGTCTACATTATCCCTGAAAAACAAGCTTGCTGTCTACAAGCAAATCATACTTCCAGTCATCGAGTACGGCATGCCAATCTGGGAGAGTTGCGCAAAAACACATCACCTGAAGCTTCAGCGTGTTCAAAATAAGTTCCTCAGGATGATCCTGAACACCCTCCGAGGACAAGAACATCTGAGGTCCACCGTCTGGCCGAGATAAAAATGCTCGACGATCGCTTTAGTGAGTCTATCAATCGGTACAGGGCACGCTGCCTGACATCGGATCACCAGATCATCCGGAATCTGGTTCCCCACCCCTAGGATTTTCAAGTTGTAGTTTTAGTTGTAGCTTTGGTACTAGGTTATCAAATTTTAACAAACAATGCCCCAAAGGAAGCCGAACTGAGAATTTAATGTTAAAACACACAACACACCAAACACCGCCAAACACAGAAAATTTAAAAATTAAACAAAGCTGAAGAGCCCAATGGGCCAAAACACTTAACAAATGTTAAAATTAGTTTATGTAAGACAATTAAATTGGAAATATAAAAACATGCGGTAAGCAAGGCAAAGTTTGCAAACTCATTCTTAAACGGACGTCGTAGAGTGCGGAACATTAGGAGCAGCAGCAGCCTACCGAGGAGCAAGGTAGCCATCCGAAAATTAGCAGAAGCCTACCCGCCAAGACAGACATCCGCAATGAATCAGGCAACAACAGTAGCCAGCCAAAAGGGCAAGGCTAAAACTGATCCGAAGAAAGTTGATCCAGTAAGACGCCGCATCAAACTAAAAATAAAGATAGCACCGTGCACGGCCTTATGGCCTTCACGAAAAACGTCACGGTATCAACAAAAGGGACTAAACAAACACCGGATCACGACAGTAATGAAACTTAATTTGTGATGTGAGACAAAGCGAAGCACGCATATTTACGCAGCAGCACCCAAGAAGTACGACTCAATATACAATATTAGAACACGCATTTCGTACGTGCTACTGTAATTTCTACCAAAACGTTTCTACCCCTTTTCTGACCTAATACTAGGCAAGGCTATTTAGTAGAATCGAACTACCTAATCGAAAGAAACGAATCAAGAGTTGTACCTAAACCAAATATAAACTAAACAAGAAAGTGCATCAGTGACATTCAACGTGTTACTTCTCTTTGCGAAAGGTTGTTAAAAGCAGTTATGAAAAGTGCAAAAATAAACAGTCCAAAGTGCAACCGTCATAACCTACGTACCATGTCATCAAGGATAATAGACAAAAATAATTCCATGGGGTATACCCATGAAATCGACGAATCGATGAGTATTTGTAAATCATGTCGTGGATTGATAAGTCACAATAGGAGTCCGAATACGAAAAAAGGCGATCGGATGGAAACGACGAAACTATGCAACTATCAATTAGTGGGCAGCAACATCATGATGCTCCAGAACGGTCAACGAGTGGTCAACAAACCGAACATGAGTTAGGTAAGTTATCCTTCAACGTGTTAACTTCTTTTATAAACTTTCCACTGCATTCATTATTATAATTTTAACCTTTTTTATCTTACAGATATGGTACCATCAATTCCATCATTGGAGTCAATCCCGTCAACAGATCAACTACAGGGTCCATATAATGTTGAAAAGTTTAATACCATTGCTGAAACATTGAGTTTATCGCCAATCTCATCTAGAAACATGAAAAGTATGGAATATCGCATAAACAAATCATTGCAGATTACGAAAGCAGTCCGAAAAAATATCTTCCGAATAGATTAAACAGATGAAGGCAAAGTGGAGGCGTATGACGAGATGATTATGCAGTTAAAGGCGAAGTTCAATCACCATACAACTGACAGAAGCGAACAGATTAAAATACTATCTGTACTGCCTAAGTCTTGGTCGGTAAAGGATCTTGTTGATGAACAGGGTATTCTTTGTACTACCGAAAAAGAAAGGGGCATGGTATTGATGACGATACAAAACAATTAGTAAGAGAATTCTTTGATGATAATGATATCTGCAGACCAATGCTAGTAACAAATGATTTTGTTTCTGAGGTTCGAAATGGCAAAAAACATCAAGTTCAAAAACGACTTTTGATGATGTCCCTCAAGGAGGCTTATACTGCCCATAATTCAAGAAATGGCTAATGTGCCTTCAACACGAATCCGAAAAATATGCAATTATAGTGTTTTTGTTATTAAAACAAGTTTTATTAGATTTTAATAACTCTTAAACTACTCATTATAGTTATTGTCGATTCCAAAATCGTGCCGTTGAATTAAAACGTGAAATGAAGTAGTTTCTTAAATTATTAATTTTAATCGTAGTAGCCAATTTTTCATTTACAAAGCAAAAGAAATTTGGCATTCCGAAATCTGTTTTGTCTAATGTGCATACGATGTCTTTTATCGCGTTGTGAGTTTGTGGCACCAATGGCTATAAATTATCTGCAACATTACGGTAGCACCAGCGAAAGCGATAAGGAGCCAGAGGATACAATGAGTAGTATTCCGAATTGTAAACGGAAGAAACAAGCGACCGCTTTAGAGGCGAAAAGGAAAAATCGGATTCAGCACATTGATTTCTGGTAATCGCGCAAAATGTCCTCTGGATTGTGGGTCTAAAATTGATAGAGAAACGCGATAACGTATCAATGAGGAATATTGGAATAAGACGCCTGCCGATCAAAAAGTCTTTATTCGGAAGAGTTTTCTGCAGATCGAAATCAAACGTAGACGCATACGTTCTGATGCACCTCGGAAATGTTTCTCTTATAAGTATTATCTTAAAGATTTCCTGTTCAGTTTGCAAAACGTTTGACAGCATTTTTTCTAAAAACAATCGGGTACAAGATAACTTACAGGTATGAGTTCTAAATTTATTTTGCATGGTATTAATTCATAGCACATTAATTATTTCATTTCAGTAATGCCATATCTCGTGCACTAATAGCAGGAGCCAGGAGGGAGTGGATTACTGATAAGAGGGATATGTTCCAACGAACAAAAAGTAAAGATTTGAAAAAGGCGGTCACGGAAGACATACTATCGAATCTCCCTACTATATCTCACTATCATCGCAGCCACGCTCCAAACGTTAAATACTTGTTGTAGAAGGAGATGTTTGCTCATCGCCATAAGGCACCAAGAGTGGACAGTGATGTTTTTGCTAGAATGAAAGATATGAAGAGAAAGTGTTGAAAGTTCCGCCAGTGTACGACAGGTTGGAAATCGAACAGATGTTTGAAAATTGCGCGAAAGGGCATCGGTACAGTATTACTCGAAACCAAGGACGTCACCCTTTGCCTAACATTCCACTGCGGGGTAGGTCGAGGCACGGAAAAATCCGCCACCTCAACAGGCAAAAGATGACGTTTGGAAAGCGCTCATGTACAACTGATGGCTTTGTGATAGTTATTCTAGCGATACACTGTACGCAATCTGTTTTTGATGCGGACATGGGAGAGGAACTCTCTCCTTTTTTGGGTTTGTTTTGATTCGCAACGTCTGAGATCACTTGAGAAAAAATTGATATCAATAATATTACGGGTTTATTTCCTATTTTACATCTTCAGGCTTTTTAAAGATAATCATGTTTTGTAGCACAGCCTCCTTCGAACTATAAATATCAAATTCACCGAGCTTTGAATGGAAGAATGCGAAGTGTGTGAGGTTCATCGTCAACATGTAACTGAGGCTAACCATAATCATGAAACACTAGTAAAAGAAACAGAAATAAATCTTTGAGAGGCTTGTCAAATGTGGCATGACCATAACGTATGGCTACGTACATGTCGCGAGGAATATCAAAAGGATAAAAAAAATCAGAAAGCAGTAATTTTGTCCGTTGATCTGCAAAAGATATGAAGCTTTTACATTCGATAACTGTTTCATGCTCATTGATCATTGATGTTTATTACAGGTGGTTCAAATTCCAAGAATGGAGTCAAATCTGTCATATTCACGTAACGAATAAACGTTCTGCATCTGGTATCTGGTATCTGATTTTTTACCTGTGCAAACCAGCAACTAAGCTGAGACTTCGACCGAAACTCAATGAGGTGAAGCTAAACTTATTTTCAAGAGGGTCGTATAATTTTATACACGCCAATAAATGTTCTGGATCAACAAAATCTTGCAATTTCTTCACCAGAGATCAACTGAGGCAGGTTCAGCTGAATTCGATATTTCGTCAACGATGCATTTCCGGGTGTTACCAAAAGGAGTCTTACACGCAAACAAGAAATAATACAAAAAATTGTACCGTTGTTGCCTCCCGACAAACACAACCGTTGTTGCCTCCCGACAAACACACGATAAAAAAATCTGATGAAGAAACATAATTTGATCTCCGTTTCTGTGTACCATTTGTTTTATTATGCAACAATAAACCATATACTATGAAATAGAACTATTCATACCAAAATTTCTTTCCGTAAAAAGTTCTGAAATTAGCTGTGCTGTAGCCGAGAAATATTTAAATCAGTACTATCTTATAGAACAAAAAACATTAGTAAAAGTTCCAGTACGCGAAGTTATTCATAAATGATATAAAACAATGTATGGAACCCTGGCTGTACGTGATCTGGAGTTTATGAAAATCATTTATGTGTTTTTGACTAAAATTAGCCTTAGATTGTAGTTAGTTTAACATATATGTTTAGTATTATTTTTTTATCTGTGTTTGTGTTTGTGTTTTTCTTTCTTTGTTCAAGTCAAAAGAAAACCAAAAGTTGAATAGTTATAAGTTTTTTGACAATTTAGAATTTAAAATAAATGTGTTATGTTAACCATACTTAAATTTCCTATCCATTAAATTGTTATTCCTATTAATCTCCAGACGGCCGCGAGTAATCGGTTATAACCCCCTAACTATAGTTTTAAGATTACTGTTGTATATAAATACGAAAATTTGGCTCTGTAAAGTTGAATCGATTGAGCCTGTACAAATAAATGATTTATAAAAAAAATGTATAAAACCCAGAAACTTTGAATTAATAACCTGGTGCTTGTAACCAAAAAATCTCTATTAAAAGCACATTGGTTGCTGCGCTCGGTATCATCATGCTCATTATACAATTTATCATTTATATTACACATTAGCCATTTAGTTTTTCATGCCGTTTACCCCTATCAATCATTATTTTGAAAATTTTATGCAGTCGGTACCTTAATGAGGGTGTCAACAATCATGCAAATATTTTTTTCTCATTTTGATTAAAATGGTATATTAGCCATTTCTTGAATTATAGGCAGTATAGTATTTTTGTAGATATGTACAAAACTGTGAATATTGGATTCACAGTATTTACACAGTGGTGACCAAAGCATTGTATTTTGCTTGACTCTACTGGTATACATAATGTATGCATATGTGCAATTCATGAAAATGTAAATTTAATGTTCAACAGTTTTTTTGTCAGAAAAACTTTATTTCCTTAAAAGTGCCCATTTTGTGATGTATGAAAAAAATGGTGTTTTTTTAAATCGACTTTGAATTTTTTTAAATGATTTTTTTCAGTGTACGACTCATTTTGTTTTTTTTTCTATTATTTTTTCTTTAAACTTGACTTATTTTGTGATAATCTCCCATACAACACTTTCTTGTAGGAGTAGTAATTTTTTTATTAAACACATTTCAAACAAATCGATTAAAAAAATTAGCCCTTTTCAAAAGACAGTCTAGAAAAAAAAATAAACAAATTAAGTATGCAAAGTGGCTTATCTAGCCATGGTCTAACCACCCAGATTTCGTTGTAATCACAGAGGTGCTACACCTGACAACACGGATTGGCGGAACCCGTCTACAGGCTATTATGAACTATATTTCGAAAGAAATCTAAACCAAAACAACAAATGAAGAAAATAAATAACTCACCGTAATTTTCGCTGTCGTATGAGCTTTTTCCGCAAAATTATCAGCGTATCCAATTTGATCCTTTCATAAACATCGGTACATCGTTAACTATGAAATAGAACATCAACCCATCAGAGGTTCGTTCTTTAATTTGCTTAATGGTCCGGAAACCAACTCGAATAACCTTTTCGGCAATCAGAAGCCTCTTTGTCATGTAGCTGAAGGCTATTGACGAGGTATCTTCCCATTTCACGTAGAGATTATAGAGCTTCTGCCGACCATAACCGTTAGCTACCCACAGCCCAACGGCGGTTTATTGATTATCAATGATGCCTACAAGCAACTGCCATACAGCTGCTTTTGTTTTCAACGCGTTGATTATATGTTCACTTCCCATTTCAATACCCCTGCAAATAAAATAAAATATGAATCAATTGCTTGAACGTCAACGTTTGTCTATTTGAAGCCTACATTTGAACATCAGTGTTCCTGAAGCCTGACTGGTTGTGCCCAGCCCCAGCAACCCACCGCGAATCAATGTGTTTCCTCGCCGATAGTGCAAAAAGCAATGTTCCTAATTTTGGCGGAATCGTAGTATTCCAGTCGTATTGGTTTCAGATATCTGGTGGATGAACTGCCAGGCTCCAGTCCCAAGCGAAACTTGCTTTGCATCTTTCTGATCATGTTGACGTGACATTCTCCGTTGTACTTTGGTGGGGGCACTTTGAACCATCCAGTGCCGATATAGTTAGCCGCTAGCAGTTCAAGCTCTGGGTAACCGGAGATCGTATCGAAAATTACGTAGCCTGGCTTACACTATGAATAAGAATACCCTTAATGCTCTACGACGAGAATGTCATTGTGTCTTTTTCTTACCGCAATTTTCGGTCCGAAGTATTGGTTTGACATTGAATCTGTAACGCACGAACATATTGCTCGTTTCGCCCAATAACTTATCGTTAGATAAATTTGTGAAAATGTATCTATACCATGAACAGTTAACACTATATTCAAAGTTGAGTCGACGGCATTACACGGCAACTTTGAAGAGTAGGTCCAGTTATCTCGAGCAATCCATTTAGTGGTGTCATTTTTGAAGTCGAGTACCGATTCGATGATTAATGCTTGCTCCAGAGCGTATTACATATTCCGGATGGAATACAGTGTTTGGTTTCATTTTGAGAGCTATGTTGTTATATCAACCAAGATAAGAGGTTTTACTTCATGTTCCAAAAGATATTACATACTTCCATTTGCATTTTCAATGCGCCAGAATTGACTGATGTCCCGTTCGCCTGATTTCTTTGATGTTGTACTTGATTCAGAATGATTGTAGATCATTGCGTATGACGAAGAGAAAATTTTCAAAGTGTCCAACATCCCCATTCATGTATGTATTTGGTTTCCAATAATCTGTCAAAGAAAAGAAAAGAGGTTGGTTTTATTAGGTTTCAATGTTTTCATTGATGTTTAAATCAATACCGAAGCGTACATCGGTATTTTAAAGGACCAAGTGTTGCCATGGGCGAAGGCCAATCCTCCGAGGACCAAAACGTTGTCCTACAGCAGGATGGAGCGTTGTCACACGTCCAATCGAACTCAACAATGATTGAACGATAACATGAAGTTTTGTCCGTAGGATTTGTATTCCCTTAGCAGTCCAGATCTGTATCCGTTGGATTATCTGATTTGGGTATGTTGAAGCACGAGCCTGCAAAACATCACACCCTAGTGTGAAAACCCTGAAGTCACCATAACACGCACATGGCAGTCAATATCGGAGGATTACGCCTGAAAGGCATGCCTAGCTTCCGGCGTCGGCTCGAGGATGTTTTTAGTAAAAATGAGGACACATTGAATAAATTTGTTTAAAAGGACTTTATAAAGATAACTGCACTCGAAAATGTTGGATATTATTGCTTGAATTAGTTGAAAATGGGATTTGAAAGAAATAGAACAAATTTTCGCATTATTTTCTGAAGACCTCTGTACAAGCTGTTAGATCAGCTTTTTTTTATTACTTCGACCTCACACCAAAGTGCTTCACACAGAGTAGCCCCTGGTAGCGGACACTTACTAAAATGGCAAGAAAGAAAAGCAAAAACGTGGACGAATCTGCCGTAGTAAGAAAACTTTGCACAAGCTTGGTTTTCTGCAAGTACCGTCCATAACGTTCTGAAATCTTTTCGGATACACGTTTGACAACAGCTAAAGGCTGGGAGCGAACAAAAACGGATCTCAGGAACCACCCGAAGTACGCGAACGAAGCACATATTGTAGAAGAGACCAGTTCTTTCGGTACGTACCGTGCTGGAAAAAATTAAATGTCCCCAACCAGGCACATACCGCAAGCACCGCAAGGTATGAAGTCGTTCGCGCGGGAACTGTACCGAACCGTACGATAAAGAATGTGACGACTAAAACCCGCTCACAAGTTGTATCGCGAATGTTTGACGAAGTTTTCCTGCGTGATAATGGACGACGAAACTTATGTGCAGGAAGACTTTATGCGCCTCGGGAATGTCTTATTATACAGCCATGCCACGGAACGGTGTAGAGGAGTATCGGGACGAAGAAAAAGGCCAAAGCCAAAAATATTTGTCGGTGAGAGTACTATGCAGCTTTGGTCGAGCAAGCAAAGCTTCATCACTACTGAACGGAATATACCGTGAAGAATGCCTAAAGAAGCGATTGTTACCATTCTTTCGCATCCATGACGCTCCCTTGCTATTCTGGCCTGATTTGGCATCTTGTCACTGCACCAATGATGTTTTGGAATGGTATAAAGGAATGGAGTCCATGTTGTACCGGAAAGATGCGAATCCACTTAACTGCCCGGAGTTGCGACCTATCGAGCGGTATTGGGCTCTCGTGAAGAGAAAACTCTCTCAATATAAACAACAAGCTACAACTATAGAAACATATCGAAAATCTTGGACGAAAGCAGCTCAATCGGTTGAAGAGAATTCTGCACAGACCCTAATGGCTGGAGTAAATTTAAAAGTTTAGTTTCTTCATGCAGTCTAATTAAGTAACTGTAATTAGTTTTAAGATGACTAATAATGCACAATCAAATGAATAAAAAATACATCTTGGATTGAACTAACAGCTAATTTGTTTTATTCCAAATTTAGTCTGTCCAGATTTTGTTGTGAACAAGCCTTATATATATATCATTACATAGATGTTTGGTTAATAGTGACATATTTTTTTATTTCGTTTTTGACGCATCCCATCTTATGTATTTTGCTTCATACTTCATACTTTCGTTACCTTCTTCTTTCTGGGCAATGCTATTCATCGCTAGTAAGGAGTGTATCGAATATAAGCTATCCACATACATTTCCGTTGTACGGATGTATTTGTGATGGTTTTTTTATGCTCTGAACACTGCATGCGTTTGACTGTCAGCTTTCTTTTGTTTACTTGTTTGTGCGGTTCAAATTCTGCATTTTCAAAATGTCGCGTATTGAAAAAAAAGTGAAAATTAAGGTTCTGAACACATGGCTAAGTGAGAAGGGTATTACTATGCAAAAATTGGCGAAGTGGTTTGGAATTCATCATGCGAGTGTTAAAACCATCATTAATAAGTTTGGGGAACACTATTCTTTGGATGAGCTACCAGGAAGAGGCAGAAAACCCGGTTCTTCCAACCCGAAACTGGAGCAGAAAGTGGTATCTCTAATCATGAAGAACAAATCAATGTCAATACGTGATTTGGTTAAAAAAAAGCAGGAACGAGTGTCGGAATGATCCAGCGTATCAAGAGGCGAAACCACCTGAAGATTTACAAGAAGCAGAAAATCTCGAAACAAAGTGCAGAACAGAAGAAGCGAGCGCAACAAGGGCCCGGAAATTGTATTCGCGTCTTTTGCAGCGTCCGGCTGCATTCGTTTTGATGGACGATAAGACATATGTAAAGGAGGACTCAAAAACCCTTCCAGGTCCACAATACTTTACTGCCGTCGTTGGGGAGGATGTGAGCGATGCGGACGGGTCGATTCAAGTGGAGAAATTCGGTCGAAAGGTACTGGTATGGCAAGCAATATGTTCCTGTGGTTTGAAGTCAACCATTTTTTACACTACCGTAACTATAAATGCGGAAATCTATCGATCTGAGTGTCTCCAGTAGAGATTGTTGCCTTTATATAAGAAGCATAGTAACCTCCACCGTTTTGGCCGGATTTATCGTCGGCTCACTATGCCAAAACCACTGCTTGCGGAAAAGGGTATAGATTTCGTTGAGAAAAATATCAATCCACCAAATTGCCCTCAGCTTCGACCCATCGAACGTTACTGGGCAATCGTGAAGAGGGTCTTCAAGAAGACTGGTAAGGCAGCTGGGAACATGCAGGAGTTCAAAAAAATTTGGGCTCAAGCGTCCAAAAAATGCGATGCAACACTTGTCCGGAACTTGATGAAGAGCATTCGATCTAATGTTCGAAAATTCGTGAAGGAATAACTTAAATTTCATCCGGTCTTCATTATGTTCAAGTTTAACCTCGTACAATAAAGGATTATTTTTTTGTATGAATAAAATATCGGTTTTCAACATAATTTGAAAGAAAGTTTGTGGATAGCTTATTTTCGATACACTCCTTATATAGCGCACAAGACGGGCCGAAATGATTTCAGTGCTCGACATTAGCTTGTCGATAAATGAGGTAGACATTAATTGATCAGTATGGAAACATGGGCCGGTTTCACAGTTCAGGGGGACCATGGGCCATCAAGTTGTGGGTTAATGTTTGGTCCTAAGTACAACTGTGTCCCTGCCGTTCGAAAGAATAAGTAAAACTCATTTTATGGCAGCCTTTAAAATGGCTTGAGAAGGGGGGTCTTCAATCAGTCTAGATGCAGCTTTAAACTCACCATATCCAATGCATTCAATGACAAGCAAACAGTCACCCCACAATTATGGACCAAAATAAATTAAAAAAAGTTTTTTTGTGGAAAAAACCATAAAATTTCGTCAATTGTATTTTTTTTAGTGTAATTCCGCTATCGATGCAACAGTATAAGCAATACTGTCTTGTTGGCCACATTTTATGCCGAATTTTTTTTTTATCAAAATTTATTGGTCGAAACAATTTAGTTTTTGTTTGTTTGTTTGTTTAAGTTTTGCTAGCATGATGCTTCGTTCTTGAATTATGATATGATTTTCATGATTATGAAATGATTATGATTTTCAAAATAAGTGATGCCCAAGAAAATCGTTAACTTTCAATTTGGGTTTTTCGGGAAAACTGAAAATCCTGATTTTTAATGTTCTTATTATTGAAATTGAACTGCTCGAATCTATCCCTATGAAAGGCAATGAATAAATAGCCGATGAGCTTTTGTTGATAGTCGAGACACAAATTGGTTGTCATTTGGTCTGTCTTTCGGCCCAAATATGTACGATATTTAAAAAAATCCCCTTCTGACAAAACAAAAACAAAGCAAAATTGGGAAGAAGGGCGTATTCGATAAAAATGGCACATACATATATACTTTTCAAAATTATCCGATTTTCTGAATTTCATGAATTTTTTAGGGAATGGAAAACTGCTTATGTTAAAATACTACTAAGGTTAAAATTTTCAAAATTTGTTTTATTCAGTTCCATCTCCCATCCCGAATGCCTGTACCTTCCTTTTTACTTTACCCAAATTTGTACAACCGATTTTCCCAATGTTTTTACTGTTTTTTTTCTCAAATTTTCTTCAACTACAGTTTTGTTTTAATTGTTTTGCGATCTTCATAATGGCCCAGAATTTTTCCAATTGGGTGAAGTTCCGTGTGGGGGGGGTCATATCTTTTGGCACAAAATTGACTCCGTTGGCTCGGTGCCACTCCAGCACGTTTCGAGCGTATTGGTGGAAGGCTGATCAGGCCAAAACAGAATTGATACTTTGAGCTTCCGTATGAATGCCAAGAGACGCTTCTTATGGCATTCTTCGGTGTAAATCGCACCTTCGACAGTTCTGGAAGTAATTAAGGGAGCGCTTATTTCACCACATCATCAAATCACCTGCTAGATCAGGAACTTTCTTGCAAATTTCGATAATTTCTTCTTTCGAACATCATCCGGAACATCGAGGTTAGACTTGGCAACGAAATATTCTTGCCCAGGAAGTTGACGGAAGTCGGCTTTGACGTAAGTTTCGTCATCCATCACGGTTTGGGACTTTTTGCACTTTGTAAACATGTAACCTAGCACGTTTCATGGTTTTCTGCACAAAACCGACTGACACCTTAGACTTTTTAGCTACATCTCGAATTGACATGTTTGGACAATTCTTAAACTGTTGCTCCACTTTCCTGGCCATTTTACTGTCCATTGGATCACTTTTACGACCACTTTCTTCCTTGCTTCGGGCACTCAAACGCTCTTTGAAGGTTCTTACCACATGAGGCACAGTTGTATTTCCAATTACTAGCTTTTTAGCGGTTCATTGATGGGTCGCCTCAGGTTTTTGATTGTTAGTTTTCATGGACAATTTCTAGTTTTGATGTCATGACTAGAACTGCTGTTTGAATAACTATGAAACTTGACAGATGTAAACAATACATTATGAATAAGATTTGCTCAAATTTTCAGTTTTACTCGGACGGTTCAAAAGTTACAGAAGATTTTCGGTGTGCCATTTTTATCGAATATGCCCTCGTTTCAAATTAAAATTCTTCACACTATACTATGCTCCTTACACACTTAATAACAAAATTCCATCTCGGTACAGTACAGTATAGTACAGTATGGTAGATATCCTAATCCACCACGAAACACCCCAATGCAATTATTGTAAACGGTATGTAATAGTTTAACATATAAAGGGTGTTTCGATAAAAATTTTGAAGATGTGTGCGTGTAGCATCATGCCTCTATTTTGATTTTGAGATTAGCACTTCAGTTACCAAAATGTCGTCGAAGGAAGAGAAGCAACGCATCAAAATTTTGCACGTGCATGGCAAAAATGCAAACTACTCTCACGCCAAGTTGGCGATATTGTCGAATGTGGCTAAATAAACTGTTATCAACGTATTAAAAGTGTTCGGTGAACGTTTGTCGACAGCCAGGAAAGCTGGGTCGGGGGGAAATTGAAAGCCGGAGGCCACAGCGACAACAAAAAGAGTTGCCCGCTGTTTCGAGCGGAACCTTAACCTCTCCGTCCGAGATGTCGCAAAGAAGCTGGGAGTGGCGCCTTCAACCGTGGATAGAGCTAAAGATTGGACTCGGAAAAATACGACACTTTGTTTTGAGTGTAACTTTTTATCGCGTGGGTAAAAATTAATGAACTTTTGGGTAATACTAGTTTAGAGTGTTTGTGTATGAGTGCAAAATTTTATCTGTCAATTAGTTTTCAAGATGCATTCGAAACAAGAAGAGCTCAGAAAATCTTGGGCGCCAGAAGAGCGCCAGAAAATCTTGGGCGCGGTGATCGATAATCCTGGGCAGTCGCACAGATGGATCGGCAAAAGGCTGTCCTGCGTTGTGAAGATGTTCCAGGAGACGAAAACCACCGAAAACCGAATACCCAGAGAAGGCGCGAAAGATAAGGCAGTACTTTAAGAATAACCCGAACCTTTCCACCCGAGACTTGGCCAGAAAGGTCAATTCGTCAAAGTGGTTCGTCCAGCAGACCATGAAGCGGGCTGGACTACGTGTTTTCAAGGTCAGGAAGGCGCCAAACCAGACTGACAAGCAAAACACGGTGGCCAAATTGCGTGCGCCGGAGCTGTACCGTGAGTGGCTGGTCAAGCCAGGCTGTCTCGTCATGGACGACGAGGCATATATCAAGGCGGACGCCAAACAAATCCCCGGCCTCGAGTTTTTTGTCGGTACGTCCCGCATGGAGGTTCCGGAAAAGTTCCGGAAGAGAAAGATGGAGATGCGAAGAAGTACCTGTTGTGGCAGGCGATCTGCGAGTGCGGTACAGCAAACCGTTTGTTACAACCGGCACTATAAACGGGCAGATTTATCGAGAGGAATGCTTGCAGAAGTGCTTGCTGCCCTTACTCCGCTCTCACCGTTGTCCCACGCTGTTCTGGCCAGACCTCGCTTTGTGCCATTACGCCAAGCCTGTAATGGATTGGTACGAAGCGAAGGGCGTTAATGTGGTCCCGAAGGAGGCGAACACCCCAAATACACCAGAACTTCGTCCGATCGAAAAGTTTTGGGCACTAATGAAGAAGAAGTTGAATTAAAGCGGAAAAACATTCAAAACCGATGAAGCTTTGAAGAAAAACTGGGAGGAATTGTGTAAGGAAGATGGACAAAGCCTCGCCCAAGATCTCTCGAGCAGTGTTAAGAGAAATGTATGAGCATTCAGCTTGGGAGAGGAAATTCAATAAATAAATTGTGCCAAAACATAGCTTATATATAGTTATTTAATCCCCTGAAAATTTGAGAAGTATCTGATTTAAAATGAATTTTTGGTGATCATTTTTGTGTGTCTCATTTTTTCCGAGTCCAGTCTGTAAACATCGAGCTGGACTGTCGACTGACAAGAAAGTGGTGATTTCAAATCGCGACGATAAACAAAACACGTCGGCCAAAGTACGATCGCGAAAGTTGTACACGACGATGCTGACGAAGTTTGATTGCGTGGTACAGGACGATGAAACTTACATCAAGGCAGACTTTTAACAGCTTTCTGGACAGGAATTTTATACGTCAAGTCGAGACTGGGAAAGGTGGCAGATATTTTCAAGCACATTAAACTATCAACTTACATTCCAACTGGAACCGTCAACCAGGAATGTATCTGAGCAAGTGCCTACAAAAACGTCTACTGCTTTTCATAAATCTTGCCATTACGGAAAAAAGGCCATGGAGTGGTATGCTGCCAACAACGTTCAAGTGGTGTCCAAGGACAAGAAATCTCCCAACACGCCAGAGCTCCGCCAAATCAAACAATATTGGGCCATCGTCAACCGGAACCTTAAGAAGATTCAAAAAGCTATTGTGAGCGACAAACAGTTCAAGGCAAACTGGTGTTCTGCGACGAATAAAGTGGACAAGGAGACTGTACAAAATCTTATGGCAGGTGTTAAGAAAGACCCGGCAATTCGCATTCGGCAAAAATGAAACTTAGCTGAATATTTATCCTGTATTCTGTATTAACTGAACACGAAAAAGAAACGAACTTGACTTATTAATAAAAATTTAGATCGACCTGCCACACACATTACTGTTTGACCAAATTTTGATCGGAACACCCTCTTATAAGAGCTTGTTTAACGTCTACTCTGAACAGGAAATAAGCTTGCAGGCAAAGATATTCAAATTCTCTAAATCAACAAAAATTTTGTGGAGTTTTTGCAATAAGTTCAAACCTGGGAATTAGAAATGCGAATGTATAAAACAGTGATATCACCATCCTTACAATACGGCATAAAAGTAGCGATTTCGACCAAGAAGCAGTCGTCTTCAGCCTACTTCAGTCAATATTTCATCTGGCCAATATGCGCTATATGCCCTATTTCTCTGAATGATCTACACGCAAAAAAATCGATGTAGAAACTACCATTTCGGAAGGTTAAATTGCCAAACACCAATAATTTGCACCTTTTGACTATAAAGTCGTTTAATTTTTACCCTGTGATTGAAGTCAACCATGGTGGGGTTCATATTTACATGAGGTCTGTCAAATATACCACACATGTCGAAGGCTGTACCATGGATTTGTAAATTTGACTGATATTTCATGGTAGTTTTTACGGCAAGATTTTTTATCAGGTTTTATGATGTAGGCTTTATTTACCAATTGATGACAAATGTTGTCTAAAATTGAGCCATTAACTTCTCACCATATCCATCAACACCCTTTGCTTTCCTTGCTAAGTCATAGAAACATTTTTCTAGTAATATGAAGAGTTTTTACTACCATCATTTAAAACTGACCTTATTCCAATATTTGCATCTTGAATATGAATAATTATCGATATCGTTGTTTTCTTCTTACGGATGTTTTCTTCAAATCTCATTCATCGACACCTGTTTCGGGTGCATGAACAGATGCTTGAGTTCTCTTACATTTTCACGCACTTGCCATACTGTCGTGTTAGTTCTCCATACAAAACAATAAGTTATAGCAAAAAAAAAGTCCCATTTCAGTAGGTGTATTTATAATTTAATGTTAAATCGTTATTTTAAGAATCCAATGCGGCATTTCAGAAATGCTGTTTGACAATCATTTGCACACTTTCACTTCAATACTGTAAATGGCTATATACTATGTAAAATACAATGTTGTAGTTCCCATTATACACTTCACGTAAAGCTATGGTAATTTTATTGCATCATAGTTAATCCAGAACCATTTAACAATGACAGAAGAGAAAGTACGCAGTGTATTTCTTCCACCTTGAAGTGCAGCCGGCATGTTGTTTTGGTTTGTTCATTTATGGGTAATTACAATATCTTTATAATGAATTTAATCTATATTTTGCATCGATCGTGAAATTAAACATTGTATTTGGTCCACTAGATGGGGAGGCAATTTAATCTTGATTCTATAATAAATTAATTAAATTTATTTCACTGTCACAAAATATGGAAAATATAGTATAGGCATTATTTTGAATGCATAAGGCTTCTAAATTCTATTTACATTAAAAACCACGTTGCATACCCGATCAGACTCGAAAACACCAGAAATGATAACCTTTCAACTTTCCTTATTTATTCAATTGTGTGAAGCAGTACGTACTGAGAAGCCGCGACGTTGATACTTCCTGATCTGTCCCAACGTAAACACGAACTGAAGTACTTTCGCCGATGGCACAGTGTAGTGATATAGTTGTTCTGTGCACTTGCGACTATTGCTGAGTTTGATTTAAGTTTATCTGGTTGCACATCGTACATATCTGAACAAAAGACGGCGTGGGATTCACATTGGTTTGTTATGTTTGGATTTTGCCTTTATTATTGAGACGATTTATGAATGAAAGTGGATACTTTCGTTTCATTGCATTCAAGTGAAATAAAACTAGGTATTGCTGTTTGTTTGCAGTTTTCTTCACTAAAGTGATGAAAAGTAAAAAAATCAATGTTTTTCAGATACGATATCAATTCATAAGAATGAATTAAGTATTTGCGGATGGTAGACGACCGTCCGTAGTAGGTATTGAATAGCTAATAAGGATTTATTTTGTAGGCTTTCATCATTCTAGAATACGTCATACTATACAGCAGGTGTGTATATGAGTATGTCACCACTGATTTCATACTACAAAAATAAATGTGATGAAGTTAAAAACATTTGAAAGAACAATTAAAATTACCAAAGATCTTATTTACCGATCACGTATAAATTGATTTAGTTAGCCTTATCACAAACCTGTTTGAATTACCGTAAAGCACCCATATTCTGCGCACGTAATGCCCTATTTTTGCGCATTTTCAAATATTCCAATCTAATTTTTAGTTGAACATTCTTTGAATTTAGTTCTATATGTAAATAGATGTTGTCCTCTTGTGTATGGGATAATATTTAAAGTTTGACAATCTTGCAATTCACTGCAAAATTTTGGCAAAATGCGCAGAATTAGGCGCTGCCCAGAATTAGGGTACTTTTCGGTATTTAAGTTATTTTCGAAATAATATGGCATAGAACGTGCTATGTGTGATTTGTATTTAGAACTGCCAATTTTCGAACGTTCATTTATTTATTCATGACTTACGGAACCTACCTACAGAAAGAACATTAGTCTCAGAAACTTTCGTAACTTTTTAGCGTGTGGGTAAAAATTATTGAAATTTCAACTGAATGTATTTCATTGTGTTGCGTCAATTGTGCAATGAGTTTCGTGAAAATCGGTCGAGTGATTTCAGTGATGGCTTCAAATGAAGAAATAGTGGGCCAACAAATTTTGGGCACTCACTTCGAAAACCCAAACGCTTCTCATCGATGGATCGGAAAACAGCTCGGAATCGCACATTCAACCGTATCTCATGTGATCAAAACGTTCAAGGACCGTAAGACAACCAAGCGGAAAAATGTTAGTGGCAAAAAACGTGGCACATCAAATCCGGAGAAGGCCAGGATTGTATTGAACCAATTTAAGCGTTATCCCAACATTTCGATCAGGGATGTTGCGAAAAAGGCGAAAGTTTCAGTTTGTGTTGTGCAGAAAACAATGAAACGTTCTGGATTACATGTGTACAAGGTCCAGAAGACACCGAACCGGAGCGATAAACAGAACTCGGTGGCCAAAACTCGTGCAAGAAAACTGTACAGGGAGTGGCTCACACCGTTCTGCATTGTGATGGACGATGAGACCTACATTAAAGCCGACACCAGGACAGGAACACTACGTCGCCACCTCTAAGTTGGCCGTTCCGGAGAGTGTACGGAAGAAGACACTGTCGAAATTCACCAAAAAATTCCTTGTCTGGCAAGCGATCTGCGGATGTGGCAAAATGAGTCAGCCCTTCATCACCTCTGGGACCGTCAACGGACAAATCTACAAGGACGAATGCCTCCAAAAACGACTTCTGCCCTTCTTGAGATCTCACCATGGCCCGACACTGGCCGGATTTGGCATCTTGCCACTATGCCCGACCTGTCTTAGACTGGTACAAAGAAAATAATGTAGTTTTTGTACCAAAAGACGTTAACCCCCCAAACACTCCGGAGCTTCGCCCAATTGAAAAATTTTGGGCAATCATGAAGGCAAAGCTCGTTAAAACTCCAAAACTAATAGAAAATGAACTTGAACTAAAGAATGTGTGGTTAAAAGTAAGTAAGCAAGTCGGTCCTATCATTGCCCAAAATTTGATGAAAGGGGTCAAGGCAAAGGTGCGGGCATTTGGGTTGGGAGAAGAGGTTCAATAAACCAATGATGTCAAAACTTAACCATTTAGTAGTACTTTATTTCCAGAAAGTTTGAAAAGAATTGGGCTAAGTGAAAATTTTTGGTGACCTATTTTGTGTGTCCAAATTTCATCGAATACAGTCTTTAAGCACGAGAATGAAATGTTTTCTTGCACTGAAAATTAATTTTCATTTAAATTACGAAATCGAAGGTAGGACTAACAAATCTATTCGTTGTTTTCTGCAACGAAATGGACTTAGAAGCTTCTTTCGTATTTTATGCCACACGCGCAACAGTCAAAAGCACTAAGCATTTATTAACACAAAAAGAACATTCGTTGATTCTACGAAAATAATACAAAAAGCTACGAGTAATTTGTTACCAATAAAAAGGAAACGTTTCTTTGGTGGTTGCATGAACGACTTACAGATCTACTTTATCGGCTCAAAATTTTATTGAAAAAAAAGCGCAACCACGTGGAGTCGTTCAGCGGTTTATTTTTTAATGTTTCTAACATGGGGTTCGATCGTATATTTTTAGAAAGAGCTGATAGTGAGTCCGTGGTTGATCTCACTTAACCACGTTCACTCGTGAGAAGTTACTTGATTATTGTGCATGAGGTTCTAACTCTCGACTGCGCTTTCATTCCTATTTTGGGATAAATTAATGATTCCCCGCCATCTCAGCAGGAACACCAACACTTATGAGTACGATCGAAGAGAAGCAGCGATTGACTGATCTTCACGAAATTCATTTTGTGCATTGTACAAAAAAGTTGTAATGTTAGCATTTTGTTAGATGACAAACAGTATGAATGTTTCATACAATTTACGAGACATTTGTTCTATGTACAAAATCCATGTTTACGAAGCAAATGAAAGCTAATATACGAAAATAAATTTTCAGTGTGGGGGCCGAAATCCGTACATAAACTTACAAAATTTTATGAGTGTGATTCCGTGCATGTATATTGTAACCGATTTGAGAATACTCACGAGGTTTTTTTTATAAACAAGATGGCTTTAGCGCCTTTCCCGCAAGCAGGAGGCCACCTGTCGTTTGGTATTTGCCCGACCTTTCTGAGACAGTCACCTCAGGGGACTTGTGAACGGCTCCAATGCTCAAACACTCCACTCAAACACTCAAACACTATTGAAATGACCAATAAATGCGAAAAACGCCAATAAATCCTGCTTGATTTCCTCCTCTGAACCTAATTTAAAAAAAACCCAAATTTAAACTCGCTCAATCCGAATGAGCTAACCGGAACGAGAGAAGAGAAGCCTGATATTGAAAACAACGGAACGGAAAACGATAACAGATTTTAGGAGGAGTTAACTCTAACAGAACTGAAAATGAAACGAAAATGAATTCAAACTCAGTACTTCAAATCAGAAAATAATCAAATAAATTTATTTCCCGGTTACGTGCGACTCATTCGGGTTGGACAAAACATTTGGTTACGGGAAATATTCACTGGGAAACAATCATGGCCATGAAAAAAAGTTTCCAGGTTTTTGACGAATTCTCGATGACTAGCTTAACTAGATGACCTCATGCCGGCGGGGTACTGGCGACGAATCTCGATGACGATGGCGGCGACGAAACTTGTCCGCTTTCTTTGCTGAAATGGCGTCCAGCGATGGCAGACGAACTTGGGGAGTATGGCCGAATTACAGATGTGGAGGGAGTGGCAGCTGGACCGAAAGCTTCCGATTTTAAATTCGTCGAGAGCGTCCGGGATTGACCGTCTCCTTCAATTAAGAAGCCCACTCTTCCAAGCGACCCGGCTTCGCGTACCTTTCCGCTATGACCGAGCAGGGTTAAGGGAGACTCCTATATTTCGGGTAAGGTCCGGCTTAGTGTCCGACACTTGACTACGGATCACTAAAACCGCGCTCTCGGTATTCTTTCCACAAAGTTGGCGAACAGTGGAAGTACAACGCATTATTGCGAACTTCACTCCCTCCCGTTTAACTACCTCGTAAGGCGGACCTTGGCGGGCTTCCAAGCTCGAGTTGTTCGGTCCGTGCTCCACGGACAAAGGAACATTCATTAATTACGTCACGCAAAAATTGACTTTTTATAACCCCCTCCCCCTTGTCACGTTTTTTGTATGGACCTTTAAATTTTTTGTATGGATCGTCACGTTTTCCCAAACCCCCCTCCCCCTTACTGCGTGACATAATTAATGGACCTTCCCAAAGTTGGTGATGATCGTTGTCACAGAAACCCCAACACGAGCTCTCAAATTCCAGCCCGTACACAAAAAGCGCCTGTTTTGGTACATTTAACAAATTGCGTATCTCGAGAAGATATCGCTTTGCCAGTCTCACAGACCGAAGACTACGTATACCTCAATTAACTTTGGTACGTATCTCTTTGAAACAACGTTTCACTTATTTAGAAAAAGACTTCCGAAACTTCACGATAACTTCTGTTCTCCAGCCGGTATCGTTGTGAAATCATCGAGCTTATATCCTCTTGTCACCAAGAAAATTTGATCAAACAATTATCTTTTATGCTAAATCAAAGCGCCAGCAAACAATCCTTTTGGCTTTTCTTATTGTTTCCTCGAGATGGTTATTTCATAGTTTGGAGCCATTTTTGCATTTCTTATGTTATAGCATTCAACTTAGCCGAGGCACAAACCAGTCGACATGCAGAATAAATTTGTAGCGAATCTAACCTGACCTATTTTGTCAATATTTACATTTGATATACGATTCAAATCTTATCAAACCTAATTTAACCTAATTCATAATAGTTCCAAATAGTTCAAGTGAATGAACCTGAACCAAAAAATATTATACAACGCCCAATGTTACAAAGTAAAGGCAAAGTGAATTAAGACAATTCACGATTTGCTGCTAACGTCAATTTCCTCAACCTGTTCCATAGTTTTATCATCCACTCTTTTCAAAAACAATCTACCAGAACAAGTTACTTGCTCATCTACAACATCTTGACACTAATAGACAACAATCAGAGCATCGAAAGAAAGCCCGGTTCAGGACGGCCGACGACCCTGAACGACAAGAAGCTCCCAAGAATGCTGAAAAGGAAGACCGAGGGAAAACTGGCTACATCGCTGCGTGCGCTTGGCCGGGAGGTCAGTTCAACTGGCCAAACAGTGAAAAAGTAGGGTAGGTAACGACTTAAGCACCCCGAGACCCTATTCCAAGCACGGGGTTAACGTTAACCTACAACGCTCATTTTTTGTAGTATGGTGCTTAACTAGATGGAGCACCATACTGCAAAAAATGAGCGTTGTTGGTTAACGTTAACCCCGTGCTTGGAATAGGGTCTCGGGGTGCTTAAGTCGTTACCTACCCTACCTGGGGTACATGAACATTAGGGTGTCCCAAAATGATTTTTTATCAGAAAACCTGGGGGCTCAGCTTTCAAATGATTGCTAAGGGTGTAACAACAAAACTTCTCTATGGCGACAATGTTGTGAAATGCTGTTTAGAGGTCGCTAATTTAAGTTTTTTGAAAAAAGTCCCATTTTCTTACCGAAAATCAAAATATATTTCTAGTTAATAAAAACCTATCAAAAACTTTACCTTTTATATTTTTAGCACATTGTTTATGATTCAAAATATAAGAGAAAAATAATGTCACGGATGGATTCGAGTCAGTTATTTCATCACAATTTTTATAACTTTAGAAAACGATGATTATATAGCTAATTTACAATATTTACTCATATAAAAGTGTACCCAACATAATGCTATTATAAAGTAAATACAATTAAAAGATGCAAACATTTATGACAAACAAATTTGCGGAAGAAAGCAACGGTCTATCTTCGAAGCTTGCTGAGATAATCGAAATTTTCTGAATTAATGGAATACACAGTTTTAATAGGTTTGGAAGTCTTAATATATTAAATGTAAAAAAAATATTTTTTTATTGAAAAATAAAACTCATTTATTGTTTTTACATATGCTAAACACACAAATTAGAGACATTACGGAATAATTGAAAAGTTTCCAGTCCATAACTATGAATAATATGAGACTTTTGTTCAGAACCCAAGGAACATTGCTGGTTTTATCATGGTTTTATAGCATTTTTGAAGTCTAATTCATGTTGAAGAGCATAAAACCAAAATTGTTACTTGGGAATCCAGTACTCATTCAAATGATTAAAAAACATAAAACGGCTGCTATGATAAGAACATCTTACTTTGATATCACTTATACTGCATATCAGTGTTATATTAAAAGGCAAGTTAAAACTTGAATGACTAACAATAAAAGTTCTTTAATATAAATAAAGATAATATGACAGTAGCTCCATTGTTTTGATATGGTGAGTGTTAAATGAGTCCCCTTTATTGATCGATTCTCCTAGAAATCTTAGTAGGCGCGTTCTGTTTGATCAAGTTGACAGTTGTTTACACACTTGCTTTCTACGGTTGCTATGCAACAGTTGTTCAGTTGTATTAAAAGTAGTAACACGCACGGTAGCAATAGACTATTAGCTAGTATATTCTTGTTCTCTTGACTGTAACTGTTTAAACAATGTCTCGGAGTATCAAGTTGTTGTCGGATCCTTTTACCGGTGTCGCAATAAGAAAAAAATTAAAAGGCCATCTACCATCTGAATCAGGAGTCATAGGATATTTCCGATTCTGTCATGAGAATAGCAAACAGACAATCGGGAAGAGTATTTAAATCGTGGCTATAGAAGTGATTGCTGTGTGGAATCATGCTGGCCTACCGCATCAACTTAAACACAACGTGGTTATAGGAATTTCTAAGCTCGTGGTAGTTTGAAACGAAACGAATTTACAGATTTTTACAGGCTTGGAATTTTATGAACAAATAATAAAAGCAGCAACAACAACTACAAATAATAATGGCGTTTTTCGACGATACAGTAGACAATAACGTACAACGTGAAGAAGGAAATGCTCGCTAACTTTTCGAAACAAAGTGATGGTAAAAATAAAAAAAGAGTTAAAAAGTTCAATCCCAATTTAAAATTACAAGATTTTGTTAACAACCAGTCGCTCATATTTTGCAAGATTTTCAATGTTAATCCTGCTTAAAGAAGATCCTTCAAATTTAACAGCAACGTTGTGTACATGCAAGTTAGAGAAAAATGCAACCGTTTGTGCGTGATAAATCACCCAGCAGAGCGCGCTCTAGGATTGGCAGGAGACTTGAACAAGTATGGTCCAACTTCTGAGCCTGAAAAACATGAAATGATTTTGTTGTTTGCTAAAAATAGAAAGCTACAAAATAATTCCCTTAATACCGCTGTTGTTGAATGTATAACAAAGTTTAATAGTAACTAGGTTTATTATTTTATTATACATAAACTATTTCAGCGAATATATAAGAAAATTTAAAACTTCTAAAACTGTGTATTCCATTAATTCAGTTAATTTTGAATATCTCAGCAAGCTTTGAAGATAGACCATTGCATCTTTGGGCAAATTTGTTTGTCATAAATGTTCGCATCTTTTAATTGTATTAATTTCATAATAGCATTATGTCGGGTACACTTTTATATGAGTAAATAGTTGAAATTAGCTATATAATCATCGTCTTCTAAAGTTACAACAATTGGGACGAAATAACTGACACGAATTCAACCATGACATTATTTTCTCTTATAGTTTGGATCATAAACAATGTGTTAAAAATATAAAAGGTATAGTTTTGGTTAGATTTTTATTAACTAGAAATATTTTTTAAATTTTGGTAAGAAAATGGGCCTTTTTTCAAAAAACTTAAATTAGCGACCTCTAAACAGTATTTCACAACATTGTCGCCATAGAAAAGTTTTGTTGTTACACCCTTAGCTATCATTTGGAAGGTGAGCCCCCAGGTTTTCTGATAAAAGATCATTTTGGGACACCCTAATGAACATACATGTCAGGAAGTGGAAGTCGCGACCACTGGTTTCGGAGCTGCAGGTAATGACGTAGCGGCAACGGCTGAATAAGATAGTCAACTCGATTTTCCCGGCGAATCGTGACGTGGCGGTGGTGATGGACGACGAAACCTATCTCACCCTGGATGGCAACGATTGTCAGGGCACTTAGTATTTTGCTTCCCCCACGAAGGAAGTGAGCTCCGATGTGAAGTTCATTTCACACACCAAGTTCCCCAAGAAGGTGCTGCTGTGGCTGACAATCAGCGAGAAGGGGATGTCAAAGCCGCTCTTCTTTCGCTCCGGACTGGCCATGAACGGGGAAATTTATAGTACGAAATGCCTGCCGGAAGTTGCGTCGTTCATCAAAAAATACCATAAAGGCGAAGACGCGGTGTTCTGGCCGGATCTGGCGTCGGCCCACTACTCAAAGCGATCGTTGGAGGAGATGTAGCGTCTGAATATCGATGTAGTACCCAAGTTGGCGAACCCTCCCAACGTCTCCCAGCTGCGTCCTATCGAGAATTTCTGGGCCAACCTGAAGCGTAAGATCTACTCCAACAATTTTGTCGTGAAAACTGAGAAGGAATTGATAAATAAAACGAAGAAAGAACGCAAAAACATGCGAATGTTCCGGTTAACTGTCGGAAGGCCGCTCACAAGGGCCTTACATTTTTTTGCAAGTAAGCTTACATAATTACCTTCCATGAGAAATTTATCAAAATCAGATATCTATCTTAGCTTTTTTTTATCACCATGCGAAAAAAAAGTCCATTTTTTTTAATGCAAAAGTTACTGGCAAGACTATGGGTCAATGTTTAAATTCGCAAACTATTGCAAACAATGAATACCATGGCTTAAATTTAACGTTAGTCAATGCATACGTACTTCTTGTCTCGACTCTCATCCGCTGTTCTCCAGCAAACAGTAATTTACACGGGTATTTATCTTATATTCTGCGATCGACTTTTTGTGGCTACAGGCAAAATTACAAGTGAACAGCTGATCAGAGCCTACTGATATCTATCGGAATATCAATGAGTTATACACATATCAACCGGGCGTTTCCATGACAATCGTCTAGTGAAATCTTATTCGAAGCCATGAAAATAGTATTTAATGGCTGAATGTAACTAAATTATATTTGAAATCGAACTAAGCAATGGCTGGATCAGAACATTGGGGTGAAATTTTTCAGACTGCGGGTGGAATTAAAACTGACAAAGTGAACCATCTATGTCCGTGCCATTCAAGCAGAAAGTTCAAATGAAAAGTTAAACACTGTAACTGGAGACGCCTTGCAACGCTGTTTGCAAATTATCTTCTATCTATAGTGCAGTTTTCCAAAGGTGCCAAGCAAGAGGGTTAAAGTATTGGTAGCTGTAAAACATGCTGCTTAGAAACCAGCAAAATAAAAGCAATAAATGCAACATTTATAAAATGTAAATCTTTTATACCAATAAATCTCACATTCCATTTCCATGGATTCCTTTTTTTGTGTGGAAAATTTGGTGGTAAATGCTTACTACTGAAAAAAATCTAAAACAGTGACTACATAAAAATAAGCAATTATATTTGCAACCTTTAAAAAAAACGATGGGAACCTCATCCCTGGGATGCTCTGTGCCCCTGGGTACATCGACGTTATCGATATTCTAGGGCTGTACGGTTGAACTTCAGCTGTTAATTAGAAAACCTTCCGCCTTTTGACGAAGTTGAAAAGATTAAGAGCAGTGAAAGCTGAAACTAATCTTTCCATTGTCGATTTCAAGACACTGTGTTTATTCCAGTCTAGTAGTGTTTGCATGCACATGTAAGCCAAATAGTCTTCAAGAAAGCGCACCCGACCCATGTGATAACATATTTCCTTTTAATTTACGGAATAAGCTAATGGCTTATCGTCAATCGAACCATCCTTTGGTGTGGATGCTCTACCACCTACTGCTATCAGTTGCATGTAAGCATATGGATCAGAGGACAGCGTTAGTTTTTATTTTGTTTACTGATACGTGTTTCGCTGCGTATCTCCTAATTGCCGACGCTAGTGAGGTGTCCCACCCAACCCTACCGCTACATGTCCCAGACGACAAATCGCCAACTTAGATCACCATCGTTGAGCTCACTTGAACTGTGAATCACTTTCAAGTGATATAAAAGTCTTAATTGTCGACTATCTGCGGAGAGTTGTATTTTGCACTCAATGGTTGGTAAAGCTTTATCCACTTAGTATTTGGCCGCTCAAAATGAAACAATGCTTTACCAAAAAAAGTACATAAAAAGCGGTTTTTTGGATGAAAATTTGAACTACTACTAAAATTGTTTTTTATTTTCCATTCTTTGTCTTATGTACTAATTAACAATTTAAGTGTTTTAGCCCATGGGCTCTTCAGCTTTGTTTAAGTGTTTTTAAGTGTGTTTTAAGTGTTAAGATCAGCCCTTGGTTCATTTTTAGTTTTAAATTTTGATAACCTACTTAAACTAAAAGTATAGCTACAATTCGAAAATCCTAGCGGTGAGGAACCAGATTCCGGATGCTCTGGTGATCCGATGTCAGGCAGCGCGCCCTGTGCCGATTGATATACTCACTAACGCGATCATCGATCGAGATCGTATTTGTCTCGGCCAGACGGTGGACCTCAGATGTTCTTGTCCTCGGAACGGTGTTCAGGATCATCCCGAGGAACTTATTTTTTACGCGCCGAAGCTTTGGTGATGTGTTTTAGCGCAACTCTCCCAGATTGGCATGCCGTATTAGATGACTGGAAGTATGATTTGTTTGTAGACAGCAAGCTTACTTTTCAGGGATAATGTAGACCTTCTGTTGGTCAATCGGTACAGTAGCTTCAACAGAACGTTACACTTTGTGACAGTATTATCAACCTGCTCCCTGAACATAAGCTTGCTGACTATGATAACGCCAAGATAGACAACTGATTTGGCCCATTCCAGCGTTGTGTTGTTTAGGCTAATTTTACAATCCTCTGGTGGAACAAGTCTGGGAGAATTGGAGTATGGGAAGATGATGACCTGGGTCTTCGCCGCGTTGATACAGATCTTCCATTACATTCGTTGAAGTATTCTAACAGAACATTCAGGCTTCGCTGCAGTTTCGCTGTAAGCGCTCTTGTTACCCTACCGTGGTGGGCGATTGATGTACCATCGGCGATCAACGACAGAGATCCATTTTTAGGGAGCGGGGGTATGTCCGAGGTGAATAGGTTGAACAGAAGTGGCCCTAGTATACTTCCCTGCGGAACAACGGCGGAGATCTCCTTTGCATCGGAAACTGCACCTTGCAGCGATACACGGAATGTTTTGTCCGACAGGAAGATAGGAAGATGGTATCTTTATAGCTTATACGCCAGGCCATCGTGCCACACGTTATCGAAGGCCTTCAAGATATCGAGAAGTGCCCTGGCAGATGATTTCGCAACAGACTTGTCCCGCTTGAAGATGTTGGTTACTCGATGCCCTGTTGAGTGACCATGTCGGAATCCGAACTGGTCTACAAGCAAGCTCGTCGGCAGACGAGAGAAGCCGACGGTGGATCGCTTTTACACTGTTTTGATACTCCTGAGAGAAGGCTGATGGGCCTATAGCTCTTGGAACATGAAGGTTTCTGGATGGGGAGGACTTTGGCTGACTTCCAACATGAGGGGAAATAGCCAAGTCGGAGGCATTGGTCGAAAACCATCGCCCGATGGCTATAGAACTGCTTGAGCTCCAAGTTCAAGATGTTATCGAAACCTGGGGCTTTCACGTTCTTTGACCTTTTGATATAAGTCAACAATTCGTCAGATGAGATCTCCAGCTCCTCTGTAAAGTCGTTGGGGCTTAAATGGATGTTAGCAGGAAGCGCGCTAACGGCAGCTTCGTGTGGACTGACAACGTTTTGTCCGAGATTGTGGGAGCTGACGAAGTTAGCTATCTAAGTTAGTTATCTCAGCAGACTTATCTGCGTGAGTTATCAAGAGATCCTTACAGCCATTGCTGTTTAAAATTTGAACAATTAGGTGGGTTGAGAGTTCTTTTAATAACGTCACTATCATGCTGCTTATAGTATTCTACGACATCCTTGCGCTTCTAAAGATACTGCTCCTTGGATACCGTCCATCCATAGTCGCTCCAGTGATGTAAAACTTCGTTTTTCTTCCACAGTTACAGATGCCTTGCAATAATATCTACTTGCGAGCAAACTTGTCTGCATAGACATATTCAAATCTACCTGGAGTATCACCCTTGTGTTAAGCAAGGTAAAATTTGTGTCTTCGTTTTATTTCATCAGATCAGATCAGATTGTTTGTACAGCATTCTTGCGCGGCATTTGGCAACCAGGTTCTGTTTCAGGGTCCGGTGGGGGTGCTTACTGGCATGGTACGACAGGAAACCGACTGATATGTCGAACTGTACAGTACGGCACAGAAAACCTTTTCGCCGAATCACTCATGGAGATTCCAGGATTGTTCCGGACTGCCCTACGGACTTTGACTCGTAGTTTCTGGTCATATGTTCCACTTCTAAGGTTGTTTCGTTTTGTGCGATCCAGCGATAGTGTTTTCCGGTAACGTTACAGCAGTCGATTTTGGGAATTTAAGATACTTTGCCACTTTGCTATACCTTTGACCACGTCGGATTTTCAACGTGAGTGTGTAAAACTTGTTATCGTCTTTTGCACTTCATCTTTGATAACTTTTGAACGTGAGTATCAGTACTGATGAAACTTTCATCACTAAGTAAACAAACCCTCCGGATCACTGTGCTGTAATTACACACTTAGAAAATAACACCGAACTCGGTTAAATTTTCTACCGAACCACATCGGTTACCGACAAGACACCGAATAAATCGTTTATACAAAATGTTTTGGGGTGTATTTTTTGAGTTAAACCCGATTTGCGGTTACTCTATGATATATTTGACAGATAAAAATGAAAGACAAAGCGAACGGTATGGTAAAGCAAGGATGTTCAAGAGCTCGGTACACGCTTACGCCGAGTATTCTTAAACGTCAAACACTTCTATTCGAGTCAATTCCGCGACGGCTATGTCTACCGAAAAACTTGGTTATTTCAGCTGCTCGATAAAGCCTTAAAAATCGTCAGTCATTTTATCTCGCGTTTGCGCGCCGAAAATTTTTGCGAAAAATCTCCGTACAGTATTTTTTTTTTGTCTGGAGAACATTCGAAAAAAAAACCGAGAGACTACAACAGGATAACTAATTTTGTAATTATATTTGCCGGCCTGCGGTATAGTCTGTTTCAGGGTGCGAAAAATTCAAATTCAATAAGCAGTATCCCGTGAAGTTATCCAACATCCATCTCGTCATTCACCGATTCGGTGCAAAACTGAATTTCAGAAGAGCCAAAATTCGGTAATAGCAAGAACACATTCAGTCAGAATGTTTGCGATTATTGTGTTTTGTGATGCTCTCCTCTTTTTGTTTTGACTGATTGAACCGGAGATCTGTATAGAAAAATGTGTCGGTAGCATCCTGTGTGCATGAAGACACTCGGTGCGAGTCACCTTTTTGGAGGGGACCGAATGCTTGTGTTCGTTCGTTCATTGCCTCTTCTCTTTATTAGTAATTCGTGTGTTCAGCAAAGACCAAAGAATTGAATACTGTTGTTTTTCGCACTCATTTCGGGCTGTCAATTTTTTCACACACTGGTCTGTTTATACTGCCATGAACGCGTTGCAGGTTATGTCTTTGGCTTGCAAAGGTATTTCAAAAACCACCTTCTAAAAAAAGATTTGGAAAAAATGGATGGAAAATGGATATATGTATGATGATTTTTTAAATTTATTTCAGAAGCTAGATTCGAAGCAATTTCAACCAAAATCCCAGCACTGTATAAAAGAACCGAATTCCGTTACTGCAACAGAAAAGTCGGTTTGTTTGACAGCGTTCGATAATATTTGAGTAAACCGTTGTACGATTATTGCTGATTGGATTTATTTTTGTCAACCGAGTTTTTCGGTACATTGTATAGATTGCGAGATAGTGAAAATTTAACGAAAACTCAGTTGTTCCATTTTGAACCGAACAGACTACCGAGCGTTAGCAGATAAAACTCGGTTGAAATTCAATCGAGTTCGGTATTATTTTCTAAGTGTGTAGCTTCTCGTTCTGGCTACTAGAGGCGCCGCATTAATTTAAAAGAACCAGCCTTAGATCGATTCTTAAAAGTTTTATTCTCTTTTTTAGATACTAGTTACATGGTATTTTTAGAAAAGCTTAGGTGCGATTGCAGTACACAGCCTCTATTAAAGGGTGATACGGTCAAAATTTGGTCAAGGGAAAACGCGTGTAAATCGGTGAAATCGTTTATTTAAAATATCAAATTAAATTTCTTTTTCAAGTTCAATTAGTATAAAATTCAGGAAAAATATTCAGTTAGGCTTCCGCTTTTCCAAATCCGAATTGCCGGGCCTTACGCTTGACCCCTGCCATCAGATTTTGTACAGCCACCTTGTCCACCTTCTTCGCCGCAGAAAGCCAGTTTGCCTTGAACTGCTGCTCGTCCTTAGCAGTTTTTTTGGTCTTCTTTAGGTTCCGCTTGACAATAGCCCAGTGTTTCTCAATTGGGCGGAGCTCTGGCGTGTTGGGAGGGTTCTTGTCCTTGGGAACCACCTGCACGTTGTTGGCGGCGTACCACTCCATGGCCTTTTTACCGTAATTGCAAGATGCCAAATCCGGCCAAAACAGTACGGAACAACCGTGTTTCTTCAGGAAAGGCAGCAGACGTTTATTCAAACACTCTTTCACGTCAATTTCTTGGTTGACAGTCCCGGATGCTATGAAAATGCTGCTTTTCAAGCCACAGGTACAGATGGCTTGCCAAACCAGATATTTCTTTGCAAACTTTGACAGTTTCGTGTGCTTGAAAATATCTGCTACCTTTCCCCTTCCTTTTGCCGTATAAAACTCCTGTCCCGGAAGCTGCTTGTAGTCGGCTTTGACGTAGGTTTCGTCGTCCATTACCACGCAGTCAAACTTCGTCAGCATCGTCGTGTACAGCCTCCGGGATCGCGCTTTGGCCGTCGTATTTTGTTTACCAGCGCGATTTGAAGTCACTACCTTCTTGTTAGTCGATAGTCCGGCTCGTTTTTTGGCTCGATGCACGGTTGTAGACGATACACCCAGCTTATTTGCGGCATCTCGGAGAGATAGGTTAGGGTTTCGCTTGAAACTACCGGCAACTCTCTTTGTCGTCTCAGCGGCTTCCGGTTTTCGATTTCCCCCCGATCCAGACTTCCTGGCTGTCGACAAACGTTCCCCAAACACTTTAATTACATTTGTAACGGTTGATTTGGCAACTTTTAGCGATTTTGCCAACTTTACGTGCGAGTAGCTCGGATTTTCGCGATGCGCGAGCAAAATTTTGATACGCTGCTCTGCTTGCTTGGACGGCATTTTGACAACTGAAGAGTGAATTCCAAAATCAAAATAGGAGCAACATTCTACACACACACACCTTCAAAATGAGGGGTGTTCAGGTTTTTTAAATGCAAAATTGAAAGAAATACGTCAAGTTGATATTGACCAAATTTTGACCGTATCGCCCTTTATCATATAAGCCCTAGTCGTTTTTACTGAGAATGTGGAATGAAAAACTAAACATTCACTTAGCTATATCAAACACCCATAACATCCAGAAGAGCATCCCTAATTCTCTCCCATATCAAAGGGTTTGTGCACAGTGGGGCGAGAGAGGACAAGACGCGAATATATCAAAATGATGTTCTACATTTTTCGGGCTTTTCCATCATCCTCGTCAAACTCTACTATGAAATACACTCAGTAGCAAAAAAAAAAAGCCGAGCAAAATTTTGCTTCCAAAATACGCGTTGTTCAACCTTCTGTAACTTTGTCAATTATCAATATATTTTGCTGAAATTTTGACAACATTATAACTAATGTATACACCTTATGTGAATTTTATGTTGATGAAGTTTATAAATTTGAAGTTATCATAACACATGTGAAAAAAGTCATTTTTGACATACCAATTTCAAAAACCCGTATTTCTGTGGAAAATTTAGGTAGGATATTAAATTTTTTTCCATGGCTTAAAACAATACAGAGATCAATGTAGACAAAATTTGAACTGTTTTCATTAAGTGGTTTGGACTACAGCTGGCGTCAAAGTTGACGCTCCAACATGAGTATTTCTCGCTTTTACCCGATATTTACCATGCTGAACTATCGGTGCAAAAACAAAGCCGAGGCGTTGTCATCATACAGGTTTGGGCCGAATTAATACGATGAATTCACCTCAGCTTTGTTTCTGCACCAATAGGTGAAACATTTTCATTTAACATTTTGGAAGAACAACAAACAATATGAGATAATCTCAGGATGTTCTAGGTTGTTCAAACTTTCCTGGAATTCAATTCTTAACATTTACAGCTGTAACTGTAGCTTTCTGGACCAAACAAAGTAACAGTATGTAATTAACCAAGTTGAGTGAGTCTTCTGGAACGAAAACGGATATAATGTGATATCTTGAGATGTTCTAGGTCATCAAAACTACCTTGAATTAAGAAGTTAGGATCTATAGTCGTAACATAAGCTCTATAATCTTTGAATGGTTAAGATATGCATTCAAACACATTCAATGAATGTTCTGTAAGGTTATCAGTCATTATCAGATTATCGAGGGATGTTTAAATTCATTAAAACTGATTGTGAGTTCAGAACTTAAAATGTACAGTAGTAACCGTAGCTTTTTGGTTGAATACCCCAAAAGCTACGATAAATATTCAACATATTTAGTGAATATTCTGAAACGCTCACAGACATCAGAGGATAAACTTGTTAGTTTCAGGTCATTCAAACTGTATTTGAAACTTAAGGTCTACAATTGTAACCGTAGCTTCATGGGCTATACAAATTTAAGTTAGTTAGTTTGGTATAGAATATCTCATAATGTCATTAATTTAACATGTTTGAATACATGTCATAACATTTTAAGCGGATATATCTACAATTGTAGATCTTATGTTCTGAATTGCAAGACAATTTTGACAAATTATCACATCTCAATAAAAAAGTTCCTACTTTTTTCAATCATTTCTATGTTATGTTGCACCAAATCATTCGAATACACAAAATTGCTTGTATACTAACGCTTGGAGAACATCAGCCCTCAAAGGGTAATTTTTTTAAGTCAACTTTCAGTGTGTACAACTACAGTCTACAAACTATTTTACTACTGGAACAAATATCTGCATAAAGCAAGTTGAAGGTTCTATGGAGCAATCTATTATAATCTACCTAAAATAACTATTGAAGGATTTGGTGAAATTAGAGTGCCTTCTGACAACTTTATGCTTCTATTGATCCAAGCTTAGGCTTTGTGCACAAATTACGTAACGCATGAATGGGGAGGGAGGGGGGTTGAGCAACCGTTACTTATTGTGACATATGGGGAAGGGGGGGGGGGGGGGTTAAAATCGTTACGTAACAAAATAACCAATTTGAAAAATAAATCAAAAGTTAATAAATAATTTGCATTATTAAAATTTCCTGTGTGCCAAGTAAAGTAGAAAGTAGCAAGTAGAAAAGGGTTAATTTATACTAGTTAAGAAGTATGTTTAAAAATTCTGGGAAAATCCCACTTGCAATACGTTAAATGAAAGTTTTCAATCCATATTATGAAAGATTAATATCGAAACTGAGCCAAACCATTGTTTTTGTATTCTAAATCACATTTGCCATGACTGGAACATTGAACCAATTATCGCCATAATTTTAATCACTTGTGTTTATTATGGGAGTGGCCATAACAGAAAAACATATATGGCCAAGTGGTGCAAGAAATCTGAAAATTTAAGAAAAATGGATTAAGTTTATCTTTTGATCTCCGACCAAATGCTAAAACTTCGATAAATGGAGACGTACACACTAAGAAAATTTTACAGTATTCGGTAATTTTTTACCGAACTTTCAACAGCAGAAAAAATTACCGGAACTTGTCAAATTTTACCGAATTACGTTAAATCGGATTACCGAACTGTTCAGCTGTTGAAAGTTCGGTAAAAATTACCGAATACTGTAAAATTTTCTAAGTGTGTAACTATAGATAGTATCAGATTCAAAAATTGTATTGTTCACTCAAGGCTTATCCATAATTCTTCTTATTTATTCAAACATTACCGATTTTGTTTTTGATACCCAACTTTTTTTGTTTCTAAAGGCGCTTGAAAGGAGGCTTCACATTAGTGAACAACAACGAAACACTGCATTTCATTGATTGAATCCAAGAATAATCTTTATTTAATTGAAACACTGTAACATTCTTGCATAATGATTTGACCAAATTTTGATCGAAAAGACTTGAGGCATATATGAACATAAACATTGAAACAGTATGTGATTTGATTTCGAAATAATTACGAACACATTTTCGCATGAATCTTGTCAAATAATGATGCTTGTACATGTTTTGATTGAATCCAGAATGTACCTGAAGTACTTCACCGCAGTCACAAAATGATTGCCATGCTTTTGCTATTTTATTCAATAGTCTACCACGATACTTAAATCAACGACTCTGACAATACATGACATTTTCATATTTTGATATGACATTGATGAATAAGCACTAATACTACAGCAGTAGATAGGACATCAACAATTGAATGTGGAGACTTTGAGCTTGCTAATGATTTCACGCAGCGTCCAATCGTGATCAATGAGTATGTTTCACCAAGTTAGTTATGAATTAATGATCGGGCAGAGCGTGTACCCAAACAGTGTCATTGTTTTGTGGTCAAATAGTTCACATGTAATTTGTAGCACAAAGCCTCTTACTCGGCTTTTGTTCCAACCCGAGGGACTTTATCCTATGCCCAAAGATTTCATTTCTCCAATCCACTAAACCAATCACAAATTATTTATTAATTTGTCTTCAACCATTTTGTAGCCCTGTGATTTGTGATATAGTGGGCGGTATATTATAATACCTACGATATAACTCAATGCAGACGAAAAAATCGTAGTATGCTGTGCTTGAAGTAAGACGTGAAAACTTTTGCCTTGTCAGTTTGTCCCGTTTTGTTTTTAATGATATATAAGATTTTACAAGTGAATTGTAAATGTGAATTTATTACAATATATGTTAAGAAGTTGAGATCCTGATCATTTGCAAAAGACAGATATAATTTATTAGAAACATGGAATGTTACTTTAGAGGCGCAAGTTATACTTGTTCTGTGAATAGGCGAAAGCTTGCTGCAGAACCCCATACGTAGAGCATTTGATGCATCGCTAAACACTATCTCTAAATCGAGGAAATTGTACGATAAGGTGATTTGCAACACTGTTAGCATGACACAGTTTATGGATGGATCGTACGGTAAGTACATAAGTCCAATACTTATACTGATATCGATTAATTCGGGTGGTGGCATGTAGCTGTCACGATACTCAACATCAATCGACTACGAATTAAAGCAGATTTGAGTTCAATGTGAGGCATTATAAGGGTTTCGTGTGGAGTTAGCATTGCTGTTACCGGAGCAGGCACAGACATTCGCCCACTGAAATTCGATATTTGGGGGAAAGCATTTTTCGGCTGGGGTTCACTTGAAGCCCGTAATTTATTGCCAACGTTAATTAGTTGTCCTATGGCATTTGTAGAGACTTGTGAGCAATTTACGAAGCACGTGTTGTATTGCTTTCTTTTTCGATGACTATAATCCCTTTTACTGTGTTTAATTCATGTATCCATTCAAGAGATACACTGTACGTGCTATACTACCGCATTTAGAAAATAAAATACAATATAGATAAGCTAGCAATCATCAGTTCGGCAAAATCATGGCAGGGGGTTAGGTTTTGATCTTATACGAGGTATAAAGCCCTAGTTTTATTACATACGAGCTAATGTATCTTTTTATTCCTCAGTATAACAGAATCGATTTTTATATTCATATGCTTTAAATTTGTTTTCATTGTTTTTACTGTTTCTTATTTTTTACTTTATATACTCTTTTGTTATGTTCTTTATATATTATATACTTATATACTTATATACTTTTTTGTTTTGTTTTTTTCTCTTCTAATTAATTGTTTCAAATGTTTTATTTTTTGGGTATTCTTCTATTTTAAGACCTAAACATATCTCATAAATATTGCTAGTGTTATAAACTCAAAAGATTAGTTCAAAATAAAAATAAACGTTGCGTTTCATCGAGTTAAAAGTTATGTCTGTATGTATAAGTGGGTCTCAAATACCTTTCTTGGCAAACATCGATTTTTAATTTACTAAAATGCAGTCAAATATGGGACGAACATATGGAAACATTATAGTAATAGGATGCTCAAATGAATATGACGAGCTTTAGTTAGAAAAGTCAGGACGAATTCAGAACTAAACTACACCTCACTTTATTCCCTGAACACAACACAACTTCTTTATTTTATTTCTGACTTTTTGTTTAGTACCTATATGAGAAAATGTTAATTTTAGGTACACATAAAATCATGTTATATTCAATAATGTAAGATACATTCATAGGGAATGATCCAATAAACTCTTTATTCATATATTCATATACACGATTTTTCAGGGGAAAGTAGCACATCGAATCTTCAGGTCTGCCTCTAAGCATCTTGCTATGAGGTACCAGGCGGTTACACACCGATTGTCTGTCGATCTGTCAACTTTGGTAGACGTCTGCATTGAGTTCTTTCAAATTATAATATTCCGCCCACTATATCATAATACATGGTGTTCCACTTGTAAAATAGTTTGTAGAACGTAGTTGTACAAATTGCAAGTTTACGAGAAACAAAGAGTCTGCGTCGCGCATCAGATGTGAACGTTTGTGTCGATGATTTGTTATGCATTATTTTGTTATCGGCCATATCGCGTTATCTATTGTTCGGTGGCGCGAGTAATCGAGCGAGAACAATAAAGCTGCTTTTCGATAAGATGTGATTTTTCGGGTGTGGTAGGCTGATGGTGGGGGTCATAAAGGGTGTCCACAGTTAAATTGCATCACCTTAAACTCGTCCTCAAAAACAAGTCTCTTAATCGATTGTCATAAATTATTCAGGAAATAAAATACAATATATAATCTTGGTTTATGTATTTTTATTTCACTGTATTTCTTTACCAAATTCAAAAACCCGAACTTTCTTCTTAATAACACGCATAAGATTTTGCTTGAACCGACATTTTTTTCCGCTTTACCATGACTTCAACATTTCCTGTTCTGTAATGACAACTTTAGAATGCTTACGAAGTTCGTGCTTCATTATAGCCCAATATTTTTCAATTGGCCGCAACTCTGGATAGTTTGGGGATTAATATCCTTCGGCACGAAATTGACACCATTCGTCTTGTACCACTCCAGAACATCCTTGGAGTAGTGACAAGAGGCTAGGTCCGGCCAAAAATTGTAGGAACGTTGTATATTTTGAGAAACGGAATGCTGCAGTGTGGTTTCGTCAACACTTGTGTGTACAGCCTACGCGCATGTGGTTTAGCTGTCCTATTCTGTTTTTTATTGCGGTTTGGAGCTTTTGAACTTTGAATCGAACGGAGCACGGCTCGTTTCTTGGCTTTCTGAACGAAACTTTTGGTCAAGTGCAGCTTTTTCGCGACATCCCGAACGGAACAGTTGGGTTGGCTTTTAAAGGCAGCAACCACTCGCTTGTGATCCTTCACACAGTACGGGACACTTTTTCTACCATTCACCTTCCTCCGATCGACAGTTAAACGTTTCTCGAAACGTTTCATGACACGAGACACTGTAAACTGGTGAATTTTCAACATCTTTCCGATGGCTCTTTGCGAAAGAAGTGTTTTGTCGAGGTGCGTGTGCAAAATGTTCTTGTGCACTTGCTGTTCCTTCGACTCCATTTTCGAAACTACGACACATTACACAATAAAGCTCACGCAGTGTAAAAAATACACACTGAGGTCATCTACCCCAAATTTCGTTGAAATCAATGCAAAGGGCGATATGTTACAGCTTATTGAAAGTGATGCAATTTAACTGTGGATACCCTTTAATTAATTGTGATCCATATTGTTCGCTCAGCATACTCGCCGGGCCACCATGTTTGGAACAAATAAATTATTGTAGGGATAAATCTATCCAAAATCTTGAGCGTTAGTACTAATTACCTTGTTTTCCTAATGAAAAAACCACCATCACACTTTGTAACTGGCCCACATGGCATGCTGCTTGGTTTGAATCGGTTCAAATCGACATTCCAGCATGATTAAAAATTGCTTTGTTTTCCTAATGAACAACTACCATCATAGTTTGTGAGTGGCCCCAATAGCATCCTTACTCTTGGTATTAATCGGTATCTAAATGTTTCACTAAACACCTGACCGTTTATCAAAACGAATTCTGCTGCCATCAAATCTTGGTACCCAACATCCCAGTGATTTCTCGTGGAAGTGCAGAGGTGTTCTTGGCTTCTTATAATGCGAGTATCACGTCAACATATTCCTACCCTTTCCTTATTCGACCTGCATTCGGGCTAGACCGACGCTGGTATTGTTTTAGTTTGGTATCACCAGTTCTTACACATTAAGGATGTGGCCATGAGGATGTAAACATCATCTGTTTTTTCTCTGTGTAGTTACAGCTGATCTGGCAATAACTGAGTAACAACCACGGGCAGTCAATCATCCCTCTCGAAGAACATGGTTGTCACCTTGTTGTAGGTGAGAGGGCTAATCTCATGCAAAAGGCCAGCATAAGAAACCAAAAACATGATCAGCAGTGATAGTATTACACTCTTCTTTCTTTAAATTGCCACGTCGTAGTACGTTTATTTGAAAGCACTGAAAAAGGTGTGATACTGGCGGGTTTAGCCGCAATTCACTCTAAGACGACGCTAGGAACAATCTACAAATACCTGAAATCAAATAATTTAGAAAAACGACAATATGTGCCCTTTTCATTTGCTCATAGATTAAGTTGTTCCAATTTTTACGAAAATTGAGTAATTTTAAATTGAGTGTAGCACATATCACGTCAAAAAAAAGAACAACCTGAACTAATCAACTGATGGTGAGACCGAACCCATATTATATCAGGGGTGTATATAAAAACCGCCGTTTTCCAATAAATAGCGCCAGCAGTAAATGTAAGAGAGCAATGACGAATCAAAAACTCCTTATTGTTGGACTAGGCATCTTTCAACAACTCCGCTTCATTGCATTTGTTTATTTTTTATCGGCATCATATGTTTTTAGTGCGTGCAAAAATGTCGAAATTTGATACAAATAAGCGTAATTTGCGGGAAGTTTTGCTCTTTGCTTTTCATTCGAAAAAATCTGCAATTGAAGCGCATCGCATGATTGCTGCCACTTATAGTGAGGCTACAATTAGCGGAAGTGGTTTCAACGCTACAAAAGTGGTGATATCAGGGAACAGTCCCGGACCGATGAAAAAGTTTCAATATGAAGATTAGTAGGCATTACTGCATGAAGATTCATGTCAAATGCAACACGAACTTGCAGCTTCAGTGGGTGTGACTCGACAAGCCATTTCACATCGTTTGGAACTTGGGATTGGAAGCCTTGGGAATGATCCAAACTCAAGAAAATTGGGTACCATATGACTTGAAGCCGAGAGGCATCGAAAGGCATTTTTTCACGTGTGAACTACTGTTCCAACAACAAAAAAGAAAGGGTTTTGCATCGTATTGTTACTGGAGAGGAAAAGTGGATCCAACCGAAGCAAAATATCGTGGGGTCACCCCGGTCATGCATCAACGTCCACAGCCAAGCCAAACATTCATGGTTCGAAGCTTATGCTGTGTATTTGGTTGGACGTGATATATTATGATCTGTTGCAACAACTGATGCATTTAACCGCGCATCGAAAGATAAACGGCCACAATACCAGCAAAGACAAGAAAAAAACATTTTGCTGCATGACAACGCTAGGCCACATGTTTCTCAAGTCGTTAAAACCTACGTAAAAACAATAAAGTGGGGGGATATCCTTCCACATCCATCGTAGTTTCCAGACATTGCTCCTTCTGACTACCACTTCCGTTCTTTCAGAGAGGCCAAAAACTGGGTAGATCCTTTTTTTCCTCTTAGAATTGGGAAGGGCCTGGTGCCTTGACTACAAGAAGCTGTAACTGAATCTGCGTTACACTTTTGCACTTACTACGGAATGTATGTAACCTGGCTCATGCAGCGCATTACTTAATCATTACTCTTGTTATCATTATTTTTGTTTATTGTACTTAAAATTTTGCATGTTCAATTATCCTTTCATCCCGTTTCAATTCTCCTCTTATTTAGATGTATATAGTGCCTTCATTATATGATGTTTCAAGTGCATCTGCGGCAGACATTCGTACCTATTACTGAAAATTCGATTAGGTTTTCTTGTTGGTTTATTATTCTTCTTCACTGCCAGAACATTTAAAGTTACTAATTTTGACAATTTTAGCAACCAGCATTGACCAGCATTTTGATATCAACTATTAACACAGAGTGCTTCACAGAGCCATCTGTCAGAGTGTTTAAAGGTTATGCCATCAACTGAATTGATCGCAGCAAGCTCTGCCCACGAACGGTTGGGTTTTCGTGAGCTGTCACGTTTTTTTTACCATTGTGCGTTTTTGAGTGTGATTCTTATGTTTCATGATTTTTCTACGACGTTAAAATCTTTCCGGGACGTTTTTGAATGTGATAGGAGTTTCACGAGAACGCAAGTGAATGAACCTTTTTTGTGGAAGAAAATCAGTTGCTAGCAAGTGAATAGTGCTCATCGGAAGTGTGAAAAGGTTACGGATACCGTTTCGAATTCTTGCAGTTTGTACCTTGAGAGACTATCTAACTCTGCTGTGCAAGTGCTACTACTGGACCAAATCGACGATTAAAGTTTAGATTTTACATCAGGAGATATAAAAAGAAGAAGTTTTTGTTTACCTTCAGCAGTAGATGTATGTACATTTTCGAAGTATTTTTTGTGGTTTTCATAAACTGTATACTTGTATGTTGGTTAGTATAGAAAGTTTCTCAGAACTTGGGTCTACTGCTGCGTATTTTGTGTAACGACACAGATGCACGAATACAAATGACACCTTGGATAATCATTGGAACGCTAAGCATTCAGACCCTGCAAAGGATTTTCAGACAATTGAGAGGTGGTAAATGTTCTCAAAAACGCGGAGCAAAATAATTAATTTTTATTAATGTTGTCCCTATATCACTTTATTTTGGGCCTACATCAAATATAATGTATGGAATAATCGATGGAATCCTGATCCATCGAGCCTCTATCCTACTAACATAGAATACCCTCCTTCCTGTGATCTTTGTGGGGATGCAGAGGTAAACACGGTTCCTAAACAGCACATGTCACACTAAATTTCCTTCCCCATTCCTACCTGATTGCAAGGACGTGGCCGGCGCCGTTATTGATTATTAAAGAAATTGAATCACTAAAACGTGTCCAGTGAGAATGGTCTGATACTCTCAGCCCCATTCAGATGATTCATTGTGCAATTTTACTGATTCTGATCAATCACGGAATAGCCACCATTAATACGTGCAGTCAGTAAAGCTAGCTAGCTATAGCTGTTTAAAGGTTATGACATCAACTGTTATATGTTATTGCTCTCTAGAATCAGCAGAAACGAAATTTCGACGCCAAGGTAAACGGTTTCGAAATCATTGTCCAGAATAGGCTACCCATTTTGCCGTATCAGACTACACTCTATATATACTTATTTTCTAGTTACACTTTATATACTTATTTCCTTTACATATTCCGGGCTTCAAATGGTGAGTTGACAACCAGAAATGAAGGTGCGAAATACTTTGCGGTCCTCACAAGTTCCTACCTCACGCCTCCACGAGTCATATAGCATAGCATAGCATAGCATATACAGTTACACAATATCGTAGGCGGTGAAGACTTAATCTACTGTTAAGAGAACTATCCTATCTGGATCCGTTGTCGTTCGGTCAGAAACCTGGAGGATGATTTCGTACCCTTAGATACCAGAACCTCACGCCTCCACGAGTCATGTGATCACAAAAGACTGCTAGCTAAAACATGGAGACGCTGGTTGGCGTAGCCTGGGCAATGTTGTCATTCTGACAATAGCGAAGTGAGTGGCTTCGACTGAAGTTCTTGTACATTGAAATCATATTGTATATACAGTATGTCCCATAAAAAATGCGGTTATGCGGTAATGCGGTAAATAAGTTTTCAATACTTATTTTGGGTAGCTTTAAACATTATTTTTACTGTTTTAAGGCGTATGCGTGAATACTCTGAGACGACGTAAACAAAACAGTGGTTCGTGAGTAACCAAGTTGAGAAAATTGTACGCAAAGCAGGTTGTGACTAGTTTGCTGCTCGTCCAAAAGCCCGTAAAACAAATTGCACCGATTGTGGGATACCGTTTACCGAATCCAACGTTCACTTCTTGATGGACCACGTCCACGAAAACAGGGAAGTGACCGTCCACATTTGATGCTTATTGCTTATTGGAGCGGTCCATGCTTTTGGCGGATAAAGCTAGTTACATACTTTCAGCGTATCGTTAACCAAAACGACCCCTACTGCTAACCATTTCCCGACTATCCAACATTCCAGTGATTTCACGTGGAAGTGCAGAGGATTTCTCGAATTCCTTCAAAGCGAGTATCACATTAACACGTTCCTTCCCATTCACTACTCTACCATCATTCGGGCACGTCTGGTGCTGGTATTGCTTTCTAATGGGCCACCAGTTTCTACACATTGAGGATGTATATTAGTCCCAAATATCATCTGTTGGTTCTTTGTGTAAATACAACTGATCTGGCAATAACGAAATAGCATCCGTGGGCGATCAATCATGCTCCATGCTCACTTATTTCCTTTACCATCTAGTGGAAAGCTAACTGAATTGAATATTTTGTTATTCGTTTTATTGGATCATACTGCTGGAATGAGATTCTTCTTATTCCCGCAGGTTTCGCGTAAGTTTATACACTTACGGACCTGCCCAACCCTTTTTGGCCCTTTATACAGCAGTATGTTGAATTAACATACATACATACAATGTAGCTCCCTTTAAGTTCGATACACTTATTCCAGCGATTTTCCAACTTCTTGATCCCGTCTTTAAAGTAATTTTCCGGAAGGTCTGCTAAATACTCCTCCGCGTTTTCGATGATTTCTCGCGCGAGCTGAATTTTTGATTGATGAGCCATCTTTTGTGGTTTGGTCCGAAGATAATAGTCCGAAGGCGCCAAATCGGGTGACGTCTGGTGGATGCGGAAGCAATTGAGTCGTAAGTCTTTGATTTTAGTTATTGATGGTCAAGTGCGCCGGTGCATTGTCTTGCAAAAACAAAATTGTTTTTCTTTTCATGCGAGGCCGTTTTGCAGCAAATGTGGCCTTCAATCGCTCCTGTACAGCACAGTGATAGGGAAATGTGTTCTAATGTGGATCTATGGATCTAAGATTCGGCCTTTGCTTAAAAATCTAGATAAAAATGTTTTCATATTTTTTATCCTTAAAATCATCCTCGTTGACATATAAATATGGAAAAAAATTAGGGACAGGCAAATTTTATCGATAGGCCGAATTCTAGATCCATAGACCTAGCACTTTCCCCTACTGGCAGTTGATGGTTTTATTTTTTCCGTAGTCCACGAAGAGTATACCATGACAATCTCAGAAAACCGACGCCATAATCTCTTCGACCCATTGAGCCTCCCTAGGCCGCTTCGGATCACTCGTGCCGGCTTCAGTCCATTGCCGGGCACCCATTCTGTTCGCGGGTGTGTAATATCAGATCCAGGTTTCATCAACAGTTACCAATCGAAGCCAAGAGTCCTTCGGATTCTGCATCAGCAAGTCTAAACACTGTTTTGAAGTGCTCTCGCGTTCGTGATGTTGTTTGTGTGGCACCCTGCGGCAGGATAACTTTTTCATGTGAAGAATTTCGCCCAAAATATGGTGTGTGCGCACAGTACTAATCTTTGTGGCATCTGCTAAGGAGTGTATCGAAAATAAGCTATCCACAAACTTTCTTTCAAATTATGTTGAAAACCGATATTTTATTCATACAAAAAATTGATTCTTTATTGTACGAGGTTAAACTTGAACATAATGAAGACCGGATGAAATTTAAGTTATTCCTTCACGAATTTTCGAACTTTGGATCGAATGCTCTTCATCAAGTTCCGTACAAGTGTTGCATCGCATTTTTTGGACGCTTGAGCCCAAATTTTTTTGAACTCCTGCATGTCCCCAGCTGCCTTACCAGTCTTCTTGAAGACCCTCTTTACGATTGCCCAGTAACGTTCGATGGGTCGAAGCTGAGGGCAATTTGGTGGATTGATATTTTTCTCAACGAAATCTATACCCTTTTCCGCAAGCCAATTGAGAGTGGTTTTGGCATAATGAGCCCACGGTAAATCCGGCCAAAACAGTGGAGGTGTACTATGCTTCTTATATAAAGGCAAAAATCTCTAATGGAAACACTCAGATCGATAGATTTCCGCATTTATAGTTCCGGTAGTGTAAAAAATGGTTGACTTCAAACCACAGGAACATATTGCTTGCCATACCAGTACCTTTCGACCGAATTTCTCCACTTGAATCAACCTGTCCGCATCGCTCACATCCTCCTCAACGACGGCAGTAAAGTATTGTGGACCTGGAAGGGTTTTTGAGTCTTCCTTTACATAGGTCTCATCGTCCATCAAAACGCATACATCCGGACGCTGCAAAAGACGCGAATACAATTTCCGGGCCCTTGTTACTGCTCGCTTCTTCTGTTCTGCACTTTGTTTCGATATTTTCTGCTTCTTGTAGGTCTTCAGGTGGTTTCGCCTCTTGATACGCTGGATCATTCCGACACTCGTTCCTGCTTTTTTAGCCAAATCACGTATTGACATTGATTTGTTCTTCATGATTAGAGATACCACTTTCTGCTCCAGTTTCGGGTTGGAAGAACCGGGTTTTCTGCCTCTTCCTGGTAGCTCATCCAAAGAATAGTTCTCAATTAGCCATGTGTCCAGAACCTTAATTTTCACTTCTTTCAATACGCGACATTTTGAAAACGCAGAATTTGAACCGCACAAACAAGTAAACAAAAGAAAGCTGACAGTCAAACGCACAGCATGCAGTGTTCAGAGCATAAAAACCATCACAAATACATGCGTACAACGCAAATGTATATGGATAGCTTATATTCGATACACTCCTTAGCTCACGCACCTTCACTGTCCGGTCAGCTAAGACCATTGCATGAACTTTTTGACATTGTCCTCTGTAACCGCATCAGAGGGCCTGCCGCTGCGGACTTGATCGGTAGTGTAGGCCACCACGAAACTCCTCGAAACCAATATATAACGGAGTAAGCTGACGGAGTATTTGCCCCATAATACCTATCCAACTTTTCTTTGTTTCTTCAGACGTTTTACCTCTCAAAAATATTGTTTTTATGAGAGAACGAAAAATCATAATTATGCATATAAAGGCAATTTCTGCACTAAAATTTGTCTTGCATGCCTAAATATGAACGGAATACAAGGCACCAGAACCTTTTTTGCAGTAGCGTCGCATTTTTGGCGGTCAAGAAGGCTAAGTTTCACTCCTCCTAGTACATCAACGCGTACTTTATGTTAATGCTAGAAATACTCAAAATCAAACTTTATTTTCAGTTTATACAATAAACTATTGAACTATCCTAACCGTCAATTTTGATTATCGATATGTTCGTTGAAAATTGTGCAGCTCAAAACAGGACAAGACCACTCGCGCCAATCGATCCTGCTCTAATTTTATTGAGTCGAACCGAATCAAAACCGGTTCAGCTGTAGAATCAAACCGAATCAGCAGAGCAGAGCACAGAGCAGAGAAGTGTTTTCTTTTAATCTGAGCGGTCCCACCATGCTCTACTATTGTATATTGTTTGAACTGTGTAAGATATGTGTTCATTGAGTAAATCTTTGCTTGAAATGTACGGAAGTCCTTTGGGCTGTTGACACACCTGTTTTGAATAATAAAACGCGTAAATTAATGCGAAAGTATGAAAATTTGAGACCTCACCCTTGTGTTTATCATT
>JASCZW010001624.1:0-244748 GCA_034211315.2 Aedes japonicus | reverse complement strand
ATAGCAGTATACTTGGCTTCGAATGGTGCCGATGCAGCACCTATGCGACCACGTAAATCCGACTTGATTACCTAGGAAGACGATTATCCGTAAGGCCCCGCGTTGCTTCCAGTCTGTTGCACTTCTGGATAAACATTGTCTTGCGCCCTTTCCACAGCAGCATTTCGGATCTGGACAACTCTCCTCAGTACAGCATGCATTAATGCGCAGACCGATGAGCAGACGCATGGAAGTTGACTACTGCTGGTTTTGCTGGATATTTTGTCACACACCCGAAAATGCTCCAACCTTAGACGATACCGTGCAGCGTAATTGATCTGTTGCTTCCTGCAATTTCAGTGGAACTCCCAGATGGAGATTGTCCAATCCGGATCAGCAGTTTTGGCTGACTTGATCATAGTCATCCAACGGAAGACTTCGTAAATGTGGATACCGTTGGCAAAGCTCCTGTACATTAGTGTTTGTGAGTCAGGACCAACAACTGACCGTGCGGAACTTGGCACAGCTTATGACGAATACCAGAACGTTCGATGTGTCCAGCTAATTTAGTTGAGACTTGGTTTCTCACGGTTTACCTTACTTGTTCATTGTAATGTTAACGGTTCCGAAGGCCCGATGCAAATTGTCGCCGTAGCGATAAATTTTAACGTGTTACCTTTACATCAATTTCAGGTAGCAGCAGGCTGCGAAAAGTGCCCTGCGATTCAAAAGATATAATACGATTTTATATGGTGATCTGGTAGGACATTTAAAGATCCAAGATAGATTACCAGCGTTATACTCAGATGTTAAAACAATAGAAGACTGACGACATCGAAGACAAACTACGATATTCCCTAAAGTGGTGTTAAATCAAGCCGCTATGTATGGAAGTCTGGTGGACCTATTTAGTTTGTGTCCAGGTTCCATACTGGTAAAGCCATACCAGATAATGAAATGGAGAAATTACTGAAGCCGGGGTTTATGGCCCAGGAAAGTTATACTAATGGGACATAGTCCAACGGTATTTCAAGCAGCAATTCATGCCATTATCAGAGCTTAAAAATATCATATTCAATTTTCAAATTTTGACTGAGTTAAAATATTAGTCATCACGCACTGTCCCATGAACATGAAGTAAATACAAATTTGCTTAATCAAGATACTGCAAGATATCAGTCTTGTTTTGTGTTGCTTTTACTTTGATCATTCATTTGTTCCCGAAAGCAGCGAATGTAATAAAGTAAATAACTTCTAATTTCAACGTTCTACCGTGAAGATGAAAGAATAGTCATTCATTTGAGAATCAAATGCAGTGCAGAAAAAAACAAAAAATTTAAATGATCTGCAAATGCCTTTTCTCGAACAAATGCCTCTACAAATTTCAGCGCTGTTCTCATTATATGGTTTTTTGTTTCCGTTGCCTTCAGCTATGTTTCCGTGGGAATACCTGAGAAGTCTGTGCAGGAAAAAAAATCACTACTTAACGCGAAAATGAATGACTGGTTACCAGAACATTCAGTCAAGCAACCAAAATCTCTTTGAGGCTTGAATAGCAGTGTGCTTTGCTGTGGTGTGAATGAGTTGTGTGGAAATCACAAGGACAACGGAATGACTGAGCATAGCAAAAATAGTGAACACGAATATATTGGTGCATCGATAAGCAAAATGAAAAGGCAGAAATCAGAAAATAGTACCTACTGAATATTTTTTCTCATCGTTCACGATGCGGTGCCAATTTTTCCTCCTATCCTGTCCATTCAAAAATGCAGTCATGACGTCCATCTGGTGCATGTGGTACCGCATTTGGTTCGCCACTGCTAACAGCACACGTACCGTGGCCCTTCGCTACTGGTGCATAAGTTTTGTCGTGACTATACCCCGTGTTGAGCGATCCTGGCGACCAGGCGGGTTTTGTACCGTCAACGTTTTCAGCTTCTCCTTTGGATTTTGAACAATCTATCTGGGTATTGACGATGTTCTTGCCTTTTGCGGTTTCGGAACGAGTTCCCAGGTTTCGTTCCTATGGCCTCCTTCCATTGCTGCCAGTCATTTCTTGTCGTCGCAATCCATCAATCGTGGTCGGTATTGTTCTCCACGGAATGTTTCATACACCACTGCGATAGCCTAGCGAATCAATAGTCTTCGGAATTTCCTGTAGTACATTCAGCGGCAGTAGATGCTCGTAATCCGGTTATAAAGTTAAGCAGCTTTCCGGAAGTTTGCGCCTCCCGCTCGCTTCACCTCGTGATCACTTCTGCTGGGCAGTTGACACGTTCTGGTTGTGAAGGGAGCGCGGTATCAGCATCGTCTTCTTCGGGATGTCGGGCAATCTTCTCTCCTCGTCTTCGTTCTTCTACCTCCTCAGGCTGGTCATCGATCGGGTTTGATGGTTTTGCTCCATTTTACGGGTTTGATAGCGAATTGGATTCCGGTTGATCTTTCAGGATCTTCCCTGCCTCTTCGTCCCTATACTGCACCACACGGTTCGGCACGGTTCTCTGTGGAGCCAGCACCATCTAGCTTCTTGTCGAATACCACATCTCTCGCAATAGAAATCTTCCGCCAGTGTGGATCCCAGCACTCGATAACCGTTTATGAGTGTAGCCAACCAGGCGAACGTTTTTCTCCGATCTTTGGGTCCAACTTTCCTCGTTTTTCTTTTTGGCACCCAAGTGTATGCTACAAGAACCGAAGACTCGCAGACGCATCAGATGATGGGCTTTCTGCCGCCTGCCATACCTCATACGGTGTCTTCTTCTCTTTTAGGGCCGATGTTGACTCCGGTTGCTCACGTACGCAGCAGTCAGAATCGCTTCACCCCACATGGTTTTCTTCAGCCCTGCATCGTGGACACCATCGACCGCGACTTCTCAATAGCGTGCGGTTCATTCGTTCCCGCTAATATTCTGCCTGGACTGTACAGGACAGGTTGCTTCCACGCTGATACCTTGAGTACGGCAGAACTTTCGGAACGATTTTCCAGTATACTTCTCCTCCGTTGTCGCGATTCAGGACAGGGCATTCGAGTACCGAAGAACGCTGTCACTCGAGCACAGTACTCCTCAAACATGGATTCACTTCGTCCTTGAACTTCAGAAGATATACGACCGTGAAATGACTAAAGTCGTCAATGAACGTAAACAAAGAAACGCTTACTGTCCCACGTTCTTGGTGTAAACGGACCACACGTCCGGAATGGATGATTTCCAGTTGGCGAGACGCACGTCGCTCTCCAACGTCGTCGAACGGCTGTCTGGTTTGCTTCCCTTTCAGGCACACTTCACAAATGCATTGCTCAGGCCAATCGGAGATCTTTGCCGTCGGTTGCACCTTTCCATGCTTCCATAGAGTCTTCATACTGCCGTTCCCAAGTGGCCGAATCTCCGATGCCACAAATCGATAACGTCCTTCATTGAAGCCATCGCACCTGCTACGCACGAACTACCAGACGCTGAGTCAGACACATTACGCAGCTCGATGTCCATCCTGTAGCAACTATACGATCATCCTTCATTGTGGTCACTGTTCCGTTTGAGAACTTTACTGCCATCCCGTTGTCTTCAACGCGTCGCACCGAGAACAAGTTGCATTCCAACTGTGGTACGTAGAGAACATCCTTCACTACAGCTGGAACCTTCGTCTTGCCGACCAACATGTTCACCTTCACGAATCCTGCATACTCGGCGATAGGTGTTTTACCAGATTTGGCCACCGCAATACGCACCTTCCTGTCCAACGGATGCAGCTCATCGAAGAAGTCTTTGTTCCGCACCATATGCCGAATCCAATCGATAGTTTTCTCTGACATCATAGCAACGGATGCTGGCTCCAGGGTCGTTGTAGCAACGAACGTCATTTCCTCGACAACGTTGGCTCCAGACTTTGCTTTCGAAACTTTCCTCCGGTTTTCGATACCGACCTGGTCCAGATTCTTTTCAGTAGGACGATTTTCCGGACACTTAGATCGTTTGTGCCCAAACTTTCTACAGCCAAAGCATTTTAATCCCATCTTCTTTACCAGCAAACGCTGATTCTCCGGAACATTCCGCACTCCAGCAGAACCTGAATTAGCTCGTTTCACCTGCTCGTCCAGGAGCCGCTTCTTCACATTGATTCCAGTGAAGATTTTCAGGCTGTATCGTCTCCCACGGATGTTATGAGCGCTTCTTAGGATTTGGGCAGTGCCAGCAAAAAGCTGACACACCACATCTTCTTCCTGCATGTTCACTTCCGCCGCCCTTAATTCTCGCAGAATCTTCTCGAATCGAAGCAAGAAAGCCTTCGCGTCTCCACCTTCAGCCAGCTTTAGCTCTTGGAATTGCTTCTTCAATATAAAAGCTTGCCTGCAATCCCAATGCGCTCGGCAAGCATTTTCAGGGCGTCCCAGACATCTTTGGCCGTCTTCTTGTCATTGACATACTCTAGCTGGTCCTCAGAAATCCGATGAATCAGGAGGTTCTTGCACATTTTCTGTCCAAGGCCATCGTTCTTCGAGTTGCATCTTCTTTTGTGCACGGATTTCCGCAGTATCCGTCGCCAGATCCCTCGCATACTCTTCCTCGTCGATAGCCTTCGTCAAACAGCGCAAGCAAGTTCCGGTCTTCCATCAGGACTTCAATCCGGAATTTCCAATCCCGAAATTGCTGCCGTATAAACAGCCAGAGCTTCTCTTCAGACATCTTGATATCGTTTTCGATCTTGAAATAAAACTTAACATCCTTACTGTCCTGGGCCCATAACCTATTAAATAGGCAGAGTAAAATAATGAACACGTCCAGGTTTGTTAAGTGTTGACATGAAAGTAACGAAACATCTTTATTGAATTCAACTCTAAGACTACTACGTTTTGTTAACAGTTGGTCAGGTTGCTATCCAACAATTTTTTACATATGATTTAGCGGCCATTCGGTAATCAAAACATTATAATTCACTCTACACAGGGTTTGTTCCTCTAATTTGTGTTAAGATGAGCCATATGAACAACATTCAACCAGAACTCAGACATTTACATTGTAAATGTTACCAATAACAACATTTTTACCACGCTTTTCATACAACAGGCCATAATTGGGAACATAGAGAAAAATATGCCCCTTACATTGGGTCCACCGTTTCCTTGTTAAATCATTGTTATTTTACCTGTGTGACCTGTTAGTTTATAACATGTGACTATATTCTGTACATCTTGGCTGCATTATTCGGTTTATAGGTTCAATTTCGGCAAATTTAGATCATTCGAAGATCGTATAGATAATATGTTCAGCTTAACCAGTAAAGTCATGGTGTCTAAAAAGTCAAGGAAATCCAATTGCTTTGAAATAAATCGTTCATGCTGATAGCATCATGATTTTGTTGATTATCAAAGAAATAATGACAACTTTGGTACAAAAGCGCGATTCAAGGAGCTAGACTAACATTACATCCCGTTACCCTATACTCTGCAATTGTGGAGCATTATTCAATCAAAGGATGTCAATACTTGGAAAGGGGTTACTAGAGCCCCCCGAAATTTGGCAAAACGATCCTGGTAGGGTTTTAGACTTAATAAAACAAATCGAGCCTAACTGGGATCAGGGGCTATGTCAACCAATGTCCATCACACCTTAATTATGACAGGATATTTGACTTGCACAAAATCAAATATGGGTCATACAACAATAATCCTAATGAATGGATGCAGTTGTATTTTGGCTCTACAGAAGGGGAAAAAAAGCCGGAAAATTGTAGGACTGTGCAGAAGCTTTTGAGTAGGGGCGACCCCGGCGTAGTGATTAACATCCATACTTCTCACAGTCACGAGTTCGAATCTACCCGGACAAGTTACGAATACCCAAAAGGTATTTGAATGACTACGATGGGAGATGAACCAGCCCAGGGCTGAACATTTCGATAATAAAGGAAAATAAAGCTTATGAGTAGTGTTAAGGAATAGTTAGAGAACTCACCTGAACTACAAAAAGTCAAGCAAATTGAAATGAAGATGGAAAGAAAACATTGTTATTTTCTGTTATCGAAAATTAAATAATCAAACATCACCGTATGCTCTTTTTTTAATTGAAAAAGAAAGTGTATTTATATTTTCCAAAACAGTCTTTAAGCCAAATAAAACAAAAAATGCAGTAAACATGCAACAAAGACAATGTCTAATCCTTATATGAAAAAAATAAATTGAAAATAATTGCTAATAGTAACACGCAACCAAACTCAACCACCCAACTGGTTCACCTGTTTCAAGGTTCTAATTAACGGCCTCCGGAAACGAGCTCTGTCATCGACGAAGCTAAGTTCTTCATTCTACAAGAGTACCTACCAACCTACGAAACCGTAAGCACGAACGAACCGACCACACTTCATCCATCTATCCTGAAGCCAGGAGCGGAAAACCAGGTCCGGAAAATTCTTATCTTCTGAAGCAAGCGATATTAGTTAGCCAGCTCGAAATCCATCCTCCGTCGTCGGTGGCAGCCAGTGCTCGACCGAAGGCCACTCGAAACCCAAATCTTCCCGACTCCTGAATGGCACTTCAACAATGAATGGTATTCCACACTATTAGATCCAGCTTAAGCAGGACGGACACGTAGAGGAAAAGTCAGTTGAAATATGGACACAACGCATCTTGTCCTGGACCCGGTTGTCCGTTGAAATTGTCATTAGACCAAGCGGCGAGATGGGGCTTTCGGTCGGTTCGTTCTGCTGCAGGTTGTATGCAGTCAGAAGACCGGAGCACTGCACATGTGTGTTTATCTTCTGCTGCTGTTTCCGAACAACATTAGGAACTGTGGATAGCTGCACTGTCACATGGATCATTTTGTGTGGCCACTTTTTCGATTACGTGAACTCCGGAGGCTCTCGGCCATAGCATTTAGCATCGTCGCCAGCGGAATCCGTGTGTGATTAGCGAGTGTGTTAGAAGCATATTATCGCCTTGGCGAATTCCCTGGACGGTCGTCTTATCGAGTGTGTGTGTGTGTTTGTTTGGGAAGAGAAGAGCAATGTGCATATAGCCAATGAATTATGAGTGCCACGAGAGGTAGCGCAGGAAATTTGCTTGTACTGTAAAATATTAGTTAGATACTTGTTCTTGGAAAATGTCGAGAATGAGATCAAACTCAGACTCCATGCACAAGGACGAACAGCAACTCGCTAACTCCCATAATTGTCAGCATCGACGTCCATCAATCAAATAACAGCGAACAAGTCGTCTGAGAGAGAGCCCCGATGACCTGACATATTTGTGTTGCAAATTCATTTCGGAACAATATTTTCCACCTGAATTTGTAATGAGCGACCAGGAACAGGGACGAGAGAGGAGAGACAAAGGAAAATCCAAACTAATGGCTCTTCGGGCTTGGCAGAAGAAAACCTGCTGGAATAAATTTTCATAAATTTCAGTGCTGTAGTTTTTCCAGCCCAAGTTTTCCCACTAACCACGTCGAATTAAATCTATGTCTGAAAAATTGTGCGACAAAGTTTAGTGCTTTTACGGCGAGAAAGGCAGGGGGACGGGGAGGGCTGTCTCATCTGCATCTTTTGTCACTCTCGGATGACTTTTATTGCACTCGCAAGGCTAAATTATGACCAACAATGGGACAACTTTCGGGTGAACCACGTTGTACGAAGAAAAGTGTGTGTGTCCTGCTAAACCAGTTCAATGTTTGTACCAATCTGGTGCGAAAGCATTCAGGGAGCTTGTAGCAGACATTACGATAGATCATTTTCGACGATAACGTTCCCGAACGGTGATTGGATTGGGATGAGAGGGAATAATCTGGTTCCCAATGTTCTACAGTATCAATTCCTTTGGTTTTGGTTTGCACAGCATGAAACAAAATGGATGGTGTGTGTCACCGCTTCGACAGAGAACATCGAAAAGGGCGACGAAAATCATTGAAATAAAAATTTAAAATGTTACAGTTGCGGACCACGGTTGTCTGGGAAAGTGTTTTTTCAAGAAATATAATCAAGTCTTTAAAATGTAAGAGAAACCTATTCGTCAAACGGAGAATGTTCGCCTGATGATTGTATCAATAAGTTTCAAGGAAAAAACCCAACAATCGAATACCGTCCAACTCAAATCCCACCGAGAGGCACCACATTCAAACAAAATCATACGAATCGACACCATCCGTTATCCGAAACTTTGCTCCGGTGTGCTGCATTCCTTGCACAGATTCACATGCTTTTTATAGACTGCGGGTGCCATTTACGATCCTCGTCCATGCTGCAGTTTCCCCGCCCTTCCCCGTCCATTTTGCTCCAGTTGAACTGCCGCAAGATCTGTGCTCCACCCTGACCCTTCTCTCGCCACTCCAATTCACCATTCGACGACGGAGACGACGACGACGACGACGCCGAACGCGGCCTCTCACCACGTATAAATGCACACGACGGAACCGGTAATCGGTTTAAATTCTCATGTAGCAAAGGCATTATGGGACATATTCTGCATACAAATCACCAATAAATCATATTTCCATAAATCACCGAATTAAATTTTTGAACAGAGAGCGCCACCGCCGCACGCGTCTGATAACGTCGCTGGAGCCGGCGTCAAGCGGCGTCAGCTTGTTCCCGCGATGGATGCGAGGGCGAAGGGAAAAGTTGGTTTGGTTAAGGCAAAAGTCGAACACAATGCGGATGAACTCCACTGCGATTCCACCGCATCGTCACATCAGCACCAGGTGAGTGGGAAAACCGATCGCAGCATTTCGGTTCCGGTTGCCGCCATCCTCGACGGGTCGGCAAATCTGCGTGCGGTCTTTCGTTTGCCACTTTCTCATACACTTCGTGGTGGGAAAGACATAATTTACGTTCGTTTAATGAGTTTCAATGTCGACGCGAGATTGTAGGTTAGTATGGAAAGTGAGGCGTACATTGGCTGCAATCGATCGGTTTTTTTAATCCGTTCTAATAACTTTCATGACAACAAATTGATAGGGTCAGAATCTACATTTGCTACACGATGAACAAATTAAAACATTATGTATTTTTTAACGTGTAGATTTAAACCAACAATTGATTATTGGGCTCAACAGTCACTGTACCAAAGGCAAAGTTCCAACTTTGTTGTTTGTTGTAAACGGGATGGAAAATCTGAAAACAGACACCTAAAGAACTCAAGTTGTTGGGATGAGGCTGCCAACTCCTCGACCCACTAAAAACCCACCCGTGCCCTAAGCCTTGGGCACTCCCCGGAACCACCTTTCGGTATTAATTCGGGGAGGGGGCTATTGTGCTGTTAAGCGCCCATTGTGTCTAACTTCTTAGAGTACACCTATGAGGTTCCGCGTTGGTTATTCCGCGGTTTTAGCTGGAGATAGAAATCAATCTGGGAGGCTGCTATGCTATGCTATGCTGCTACCAGTCCTGGAATTACTTCCCGGCTGCAGTCGATGACGCGTGCACAGAAAACCCTGTCTAGATCGAAAATTTCTTCACAGATATCAGCGATGCCGTTGATGCAAGCATCCCGAAGATCAGCCCAAAATGTGGCAAGGGAGCGCTCCAATGGGTGGTCCGCTGAAACTAAAGAGCAAGGTTGCGGATTGTCGTAAGCATTCTTCATTCACCACGTTTGCTCTTCGCCACAGAGCAGGGTTGCCACATTATTTTTCGTTCCCATCTTTATTTTTTGCTAAAAAAATCTTGTTTATCTGTGTTTAACTGCAAAAAATCTTGGTAAAAATCTTTACTTCAAATTTTGTTTTGTAAAAGGGAAACAGATGAGTATACGAGGGATTTTTGTATTTAATAATAAATTATGAGGTGTTGGTTATTATTACTAAAAGTTCCAGGAAAGGTGAACAAATTCGGAACGGATTCAACAATCAATAATTGGTATGATGCGTGGACATTAATTTGTTGAATTTAGAATTTAGTTGTGATTTTTATATTAGCTGACCAACTTTTCCTTTCCTCCTTTGGCATCAATGATGTCTGTACGCAAGCGTTTCCGGATTTTGGACTTATTCAGATTGTAAAAAGTTTATAATGAACTTTCTTCGTTAGCGAAAAGCTAGCTTTCCATTTGCTCGTTTGCAATACAGACGATTTCTTCAAAAGTTTCGAAGTTTTCTGATTCTATCACCTTGTTGCCCTTGCAAAAGGCTACCCTCTTCATTTTCAATGGCATGTTCCTCACTACTTCAAAGAAGTTCGGATATTTTTCTATAATCGAGTTGAACTTCAAAGGACGCAGCTTATTGAGGTCAACGCTTGATGCAGTAGTCAGAACTGAATCGTTCAGATCAAAGCGATTAAAGATCTGTTAAATCAAATCGGTAAAGAATGCACAACAGATCAAGTGAAAAGCCTCCTTCCTGGTATCATCGAGAGTTTCGAATTCAAGCACTTCACCTGCAGCTACTCCGATATATATATATTTCTGTCTTCTTACGAAGATGTTTCTCGAAATCCTTATTACACATGTTCAGGAGTTCCGTAGCCTTTGACTTGAAGATACGATACGCTTTGTTGATAAGAGACCATAGCTTAAGAGGTGGAGAATCGGCTACGACATCAGGTAATTAAGATAACAACAATCAAACCGTTGTCTCTGTTGGATTAGAACGAGAAAAACTACACGAGCTCTGAAAACCGTTCCATATTACATTTGACAACTGACACTAACAATAGCCATTTGGTGGCAAACGAATGCAGAACTGTGCCATCTGGAATTTCTTGGATCGTATGAGGCAGCAGGACAAGTAACTGCAGATATTTTGCATCATTTGTTCCAGGTACAATGGCAGTTTTTGTATGCGTAACTTACACAAAGATCCAAACAGAATATTTGATAATTATCACATGGGGACAATCACGTTTCAGTAGCTTCTTGACGGATCGGTAAGAACCCATTATTACCCAAGCTCCATCCAAAATCACGTTCGAAATAACTGTGCTTTGAAAAGCACAAATAACTATCGAGAACATTATTCTAACTTTCCAAAATTTCTGTGCATAACTGCATAAAAAATACTTCTAAATTAGAAGAACAGTATTTTGTAGAAATCACTGCATGGTCTGAAATTCTGCCGAAGTTTGTGGAGCAATTTCTTGCGGAGCTCTCAAAAAACACTTCTTTAGTGGAATACCTATGTAAGAATCCTCACAGAAGAGAATCCTAGACAAAATTTAATAAAACAATTCTCAAAAACCTATTGCGGAGTTTTTGAAGTTAAAAATTAAATATCTGAGATTTTGGAATTCATGCGAAAAATTCTTTTAAGATTTCTCCAACAATTCAGAATTTTCTCCAAGAACTACTTCAGTAATAACCGTGTAATTTTCATTTTGTTCTTTCCGATATCCTCCAGGGATTGCTTTAAAAATACAAAACATCACAAGATCAGGGATTCCTCCAAACATGTCATGGCAAGACAGTTTTGTCAAATTGTCGATGCAATACCCGAAGAATCCCTGAAAAAACGCCTGAAGAATATTTATAGTAATGTTAGAAGGAATATCTAAAGGAATGTCTGAGAATCTTTGAGCAATTCTATAAAAATTTCTTCAAAAATTATCCCAAAAAATTAATCGTGAAATCATTTGGGGGCACACACACAAACTGAATCTCAAACCGTCATCTGTCACTGTTGTGTCAGAGTCAATTGTTTTATTTTGTTTCATGGGCCACACTGAGAGTAGTATTGATAAAAAGTTGGATCCTACACTGTACTCATTTTTCGAATTTGAGGTTTTTTAGTGGGCAAGCAATTCCTAAAAATCTTAAAAATCTTGGTATTTCTCAAAAATCTGTAATCTATTCATACAGATATCTGTATGAAAAAATTGAAAAAAATCTGTGTCAATCAAGATAAATCTGTGCATGTGGCAACCCTGCCACAGAGTCGAAGCAGCAGTTCGTACATTCAAACCATCGTGCCCGATCGGTCATGCAAAGGGAGTAACATCGGTTATTTTTTCGTCTCTTCCATCTTCTTCGCCATTTGCTGTGTTACCACTTCACATATTCAAGCTTAGGGCACTCACTCTTGATAATCTTTTTGCACGATTCATAGGAGCATTCTTCGGATGCGATGCAGTTCGGTAGCGATCACCTAATAGTATATTCTTCATAAAGAATAGGCTGCCGCTCATTCTTCATGAGGAATATTTGGTTAGTTGGTTGGAAGAATGCTTAGGTAGCTTAGCTGGAAGGATGGTGACATCGAAGATTTTTTGTGCTCATCTGCATATGGGGTGGCTATGTGGCATTACAGATATCAAATAATCATATTTTTATTGTAAATATAAGGTACATGTACCAGTTCTTGCCGTACATTCCTATGATGGTGTGTTCTCATATAGTCTATGGGAATACCATACCAACACGCGGTAATCTGGTTATTTAGCCATAATTAGTACATCTACTATACAGTGGAGTGGGTTATTACGGTTTTTCCACAGCTTTTTTGGGCGGATGTACCTAAAAATCGCTTTTTACGCGGTACGTTTCAAATCGACTTCGATTTCTAACGAATCGCAAAACAACACAACTTTAAACAGCATGTGGTAGAGGAATTTTTGCTCTATCATATTGTGTTGTTAGATTGCGTGGTAGTCTTGTGGTTCGTGCGTGATCAACGATTATAGCCATTGTTTACAGGAACAGATCATAAAGTACTCGAGAAGAAATCAATTTTTCAATACTATGGTTTGCTCGGTTTTTGCTGGTCGGTTTTTCTGGGTGGGTTTTACGCAGGTCGCAGTCCTGAGTCGCGTATAAAGCAACCCAGTGAATTATAGGTACAGCAATCTCATAAAAAAGATATACTGAATCTCAGAATTTGTCAACAGTTGGGAAGCTTGTTGCCTATCAAAAAATAATAACCATGTATTTTTTTTATTATGGTGTTAGAGTGATCTTTTTCGTGGTAGGGCGGCCTGAACAACTTTTTTTAAATAACTTTAAAAATTATTACTCTGGAACTACTGTACCAATTATTGAATATCTCAAGGGAAGCTATTTTGATCTAGTTTTTAGGAAATATGTAAACATAATCAAAAACAACAGAAGTCTGCTAATTAGGGATTTTCTAGTTGGAGCGCTTTTTAGTCGGTGGTCCGGTAATTTAGTTGCGACCCAATGAAAAAACAGTCATGCTTCAAAAGTTGATGTCAAAACTATGATGACGTTTCGATGTCATTTTTGTCGAGGGATCTTTCAATGTTTGTTGCAAGCTAACTATTTCTTTACCTCCAAACTATCGCTGTCATTGTGACGATCTTATCAATGGTAAGTACCTACACCCAGAATAAAAAAGCAAGATTGTAATGCAATTTCGCATGATTTGGTTTCATTTCTCGTAATGGATCGCAACTTGGAGAAAGAAAGCAACATTGGTCGTGGGCAAAAAAGCAACACATCAATTCGATTAGAAAAATTCAATGTGTGCGTGATGTTGTACAGTTGATTAGTAGTAGTAAATTCAATGGCGCACAAAAAAAAAAATTCCATCCGCTACCGAGAGTCGAACCGCGACCGTCAGCATGACGGCTCTTCATTGTAACCATCCAGTCACCACAACATGTTGAGGTGAATGGAATAAAAGTCCTACAGTTTCTTCGATTTTTGAGGCACTCAACGTTACAACAATGAAGCAAATTTCGGTCGCACACACTTACATGGCTTCGTTTATTTCATAAACCGCATGGTGACTTGATGAGAGGGCGATAGGAGTGTGATGACGAGTGCAGATAAAAATAGAACACTTGACAGCGGAATAGCAACAGAGGCATACGGCGTACCGGCGTTCTGTGCCATTGTCTCACCCATATTGAGAAGTTGTTGACGGTTGAACAAAAACCCAACGGTTGCTGCGATTGTCGAGGCACTAGGCATACAGTAGTGATCCTCATAGCACTACTATGAGGATCACTAGCATACAGCGATAACCACTTGCACACATTTGCATGGCTTTGTTTATACCATAAAAAGCTTTGTGGAACATGATGGGCAAATTTGCCTTTTCAGAATCATGCGGATTTCTCAAGATATGATTGCAAAATCTGCAAAATTGCAATTTTGCATTTTTTGCTACAATGTGTGTTTGTTGTGTCAATACAATGTGTCAATTTTTGGGTGTAGTAAGTGGACCTCAAGCCAAAGCTGGATTTGCTCGTCAGTTGTGTTTGTTCCCGTTATGACGTAAATCGATACTGCAAGAGATTTTCCATCTACAAAATGAGACTCCACCCGCTCAGAGATGCTTCATTTGTAACATGAAAATTTATCGAACAACTTCTTCTGTTCTGTTTCTCTTTCTTGATTATCGAGATATTCAGCTTCGGGCTGGTTCATCCTCCCGTCGTAGTCACTCAAACACAACTTTTGGGCATTTTCGTAACTTCTCCGGAGGTGAGATTCGAACTCATGACTTTGGCGTGAGAGGTATGGATGTTAACCAATACGCCGGGGTCGCCCCCCGAACAACTTCTTCCAAGAGATATCAAAGGTTTCAAGGCCATGCTTTGGCAATCAATAATCTGCCGGCAGGGTAATAAAACATCAATAAAAATGGAAAAAATAGCAATAAAAATATGTGACTTTTGTCACATGTTCACCGCTAGAACTTATTATTATGACGGAAAACTATCAGCTTATTATTGCGTTTATACTAATTTCCATAGCTTTTTTTGAAAGTTTTACCGGTCACTTTTGAATTATTTAAAGTGAATTATCAATTTTTTATTGCTATTTTGAGTTTTTCAAGTGCGAATTGTTATTTTTTCGTTGGCACCGTGTTTAATAATTTAGTGGCAATTTTGTGAACTTTCAATGCTAAATGTTCATTAATTAGTGCCAGTATATATTTTAGTCATAATCTGCCGTAACAATACATTTTTCATTCGTTGTTCAAGAGACAAATCCTCGTCCTTCAAAATCAGTTTCAGCATCAGTTTTCGTTTGTATCTAGTTTTAATTGCATTGATCACCAACTGACCCATTGTTTGGCATTCTGCTGTTATGTTTGGCGCACTAAGCAGTTGCTGATACCCACAATTTAGCAAACAAATAAATGAAAACAAAAACAAATAAGTCAAGTGCCCCTCGCTCAACATTGACGTTTGTCGATGCCCCCCAATTGACGAATGCCGTTCGCTAATTGGGTTGCAGTAATCCTCCAATTAACGATCGGCTACTGTATTGTGATTGTGTGTCGAAAAAAATACTGTTACTTTTTCACGGTTTTCATGGTTTGTAGACAGGGGACGCTATCTGATTTTGTATATTTTCTTGAAAGATTAGAGCCCTTTACATAACATATCATAAAAACAGCGATGTATCGTCCGTTATTTTAAAAAATCAGGTTCTGGATTTTTCTATAAACCATGCGCACAGTGATCGGAAAAACCTTTTTTCACGGCGAAATTAAGAACTCCTAGGGGTTACGGTCCTCACAAGTTCCTACCTCACGCCTCTACGAGTCATATGATCACAAATGACTGCCAGCTGAAACATGGAGACGCTGGTTGGCGTAGCCTGGGCAATGTTGTCAATCTGACAATAGCGAAGTGAGAGGGTGCGACCGGTAAATCATATCATAATTTTCCATAATCATATCTTTCAGGTCTTTCAGGTATTATAAAATAATTTAACATTTAAAATTATTTTTTTTTTCTCATGGCAGTCATGAATACATTGTCTAAATTTTCTGGTGCATAAAGGATGCGGAAGTTTGTCTACAATTGCAACAAAACAGCGGTCGGCACATATGTAATTGTCAGTTCATATTATAATATCCCTTGACTATAAATTATCATAAAGGACATTGTTTATTCATAACCATTATCAATCTTCTTTATCACCATCATTATCATTTTTATTATTGCTGGTGTTTTCGGGATTTATATTTTAACATATTTTTTTTTTAAAATAATTTCTCCCAATATTTTTTTACATTTTTACATTTTTTAACATATTTTTTTTTTAAATGATTTCTCCCAATAGGTTATATATACTTTTAATTATTATGTCTTATATGTCCAATTATCATTATGATTTAGAAGTAGCTAGTTGAACAAAAGAAGCTGCAACGGAATCTATGGTAGGCTTTTGCACTTATTACCTAACCATTTTCCAAATCTGAGCCATTCGGATAGTGTCTGATGTTACAGTTCAATTTTTGACAGTACTGTATCATAACTCACAATATCATTATATTTGATTAAATTGTTTTATTGATTTTACTTCTTAGATGATTTAAAAATTGCTTGTTGTTTTTTATGTCTTTAACTCCCTTACACAGGAGCAATAATTATTAGGCCAGCAAAAATAAAAGCGTATTGCTGTAATACAAATCAACATCAAGCAGCAATTAATGACCATGGCAACAGTAAATTAAAATGTATGTTATTTTTGTATAATTTAACAAAGTTTTTTAGTTTTTTTTTTTTGTAGTTCCAAGGACACGAATAACTCCCAACAATAAATATATATTTTTGTACCACTTTAACATGCACAGAGACATGGCAAAAAAAATGGTCTAATATTTTTTGTGATGCCTAATAACAGACGACACGATAAGCATCTTCTTAAAAAGCTAAATTTTATTAACAGTTAAATTATTTAATGAGAAATTAAGAAAAACCTTTTTCATCGCTACATATTACCACGAAACATGGGGCGTAAACGTTAAATGAGGAAAATTCGAGGCATTAACGTGAATTTTACAATGTTCGTTGCACGTTTCCCAAATATTTTGATGTTATTTTCTCATCCTGAAGATAAATTCAAAGAGATTTGATACGTTATCGACAGATACTGTTTCGTAGGTTTTCAAAGAGATGCATGGGGCTCGTTTTACTCTACTAAAACCCGTAATGCGGCATCACAAATTACTTGAAAATTCAAAAACAAGTGCAATGGTGATAAGATCGAGAGTCCACTACCACATTCATATTCCAGACACCTCTGGAGAAGTATAAGAATTGTCTAGCCTTAGGTGGAGAATTTCAAGTTTTTCTTTTTATTTAGTGACTTTAGAGTAGATTTTAATTTTTCTGTAGACATCTGTAGTATAACAAATCTTATTCCAGTTCTGTCTCAATTCACCATAAATACGAGAAGAATAAGATTGAAATGAAACAAGGTAACGATAAAAAAAACCAAGCAGACTTTAATTAACTCTGCACCCAATACATCAACCACCTTCGGCAACAGTTATCTTATCCCCAACCCAATCGCCCAGCCACATCGGGATATTACGAAATGAAATCCATTTTTCCATGCCAAACAGCGGTATTTAACCGCACCACTAGCTTCCGCTGCTTCCTAAATCACACCACTAAGCTGCTGTTTCAAACGTTACTGTTCTTCATTGTGACGAACAACTTTTCTGGTTCGCGTCGAAGAACAAACTAAACGCGTTGGATCTTCTTCTTCATGAAGATCAACGCATGGAAAGAAGAGTGACAAGACCGAAGAACACTCAGGCCGATCAAACCACTCTGCTATTCACGATGTGAGTGAGTCAGAGCCGAAGAGCATGAAGAACGAAGCTTCCCGTTTTGCTTTGCCACTCATATTCTTCTCAGCCGGGCTACTCACAGCAGTATACTTTTACGTTGGTATGCTCTTCATTAGTGAGGAATGGTTGTATATCGATGCTGCGAAGATCTTCGCACACGATGAGCGAATAAGGGGAAAACGATGCGAATATCAGCAAGCCTGCTAAAGAGGCCATCAAAGCCAGGAGAAAAGCCCTTCGAGCCTTAAAACGGACACCCTGAAAAGTAAGAAGTCACCCGTATTTACTAGGAGAAGCGAAATAATGCCGAAACATCATTTGATCGGCCAAATATGCAACCTTGACGGAATTCCCCATCATGATCAATCTTAGCCAGACCGCCGCTGAGCTCAGGGACAGAGTAAATGCTCTCAGAGGGAAGCGAGGGCACCACGGAATTGCACTAAAGATCAACGGACTTACGACCACTGACCCTACGACTGTACACTCAGTAGCAAAAAAAAAAAGCCGAGCAAAATTTTGCTTCCAAAATACGCGTTGTTCAACTTTCTGTAACTTTATCAATTATCAATATATTCAATATTTTGGTTCAGCATGGTAAATATCGGGTGGTGAAAGCGAGAAATACTCATGTTGGAGCGTCAACTTTGACGTCAGCTGTAGTCCAAACCACTTAATGAAAACAGTTCAAATTTTGTCCACATCAATCTCTATATTTTTTAAGTCATGGAGAAATTTTTAATATCCTACCTAAATTTTTCACAGAAATACGGATTTTTGAAATTGGTATGTCAAAATTGACTTTTTTCACATATGTTATGATAACTTCAAATTTATAAACTTCATCAACATAATTTTGGTCACATGAGGTGTATACATTAGTTGTAGTGTTGTCAAAATTTCAGTCAAATATATTGATAATTGACAAAGTTACAGATGGCTGAACAACGCGTATTTTGGAAGCAAAATTTTGCTCGGCTTTTTTTTTGCTACTGAGTGTAGCTGACTTCTTAGCGAAATAAATAAACAAATAACTTTAAACATTTTTCGTTTATTTTACATGTTATCAAATAGCTAACCTGCCGATTGTGTGCTAGATGCTGCAGCAAACATCAATTCATCCGGAGAAAAATGCTCACGTAAAGCATGAGTCTTTTTCTGCTTGGACCTTTTTCCTGACTCTGTGAAGAGCTTCTTGGGGCGGCCCTTTGGTGTTTTTGAGAGAATCGGTGTATTGAGAACTAGTTTCCCTTTAAGCCAATTCGAGTTCGTTGTTTCAAACCGTTCGCGATGCCGATTGCTCTTCTTCCACAAATTATTGAATTTGGAAACAAATCTGGTAATCTTTTTCTTAATTTCCGTGATATTCATCTCACTGCGAGAACATTTTTTTAAAACATGCTCCAAAAGGTCAGTTACACTCTTTCCTTGCATCAAAAGCTCACCTAGTTCCGAGATTGTGATGGACATTTCTATAAAAAAAATCATTCCCATTCATAGTGTTCAGTTTCAGCTAGGCTTTGGCCCAAAGGGAACTCACCTGGACGAGGACCAATTGTTCAGATGGTTTGCTTGCAAATCGATTTCGCCCTTTTCTAGCTGCTTATTTCTTCGGCTTGAAGTTTTCTTTAAACACTTTTCCGATTGATAATTATTGTTTATTATTACCGTACTCAACAACGGTTGTTAGGACAGTGAATTATTTTCTCTTCCTGCGATTCCATGGCTTACTTGATTTCCTCAACACATAGTATGTCGCATGTCGCCTCCCTTCATTGTTATTGTTGCAAACAGTATGTTTCGATAAAAACAAATGCCTGTATCTTTCCATATTTAAAGTTAAAGTACTGCCATCATCCAAAAGTTTGTGTGTTTCAGTGAAAGGAAAAACTTTCTTCATCATAGAATGCCGCGGAAGACTCAAAGTAAGAAATTACAATTGAAAAGCTCATTGAAGACAGTATTTTCACCGAAAACCACACTTCTTTGATTTATGCCCACCTAGTGATTATAAATTACCCTCCATATATTAAAACATTAAAATGTTCAGTAAAATATTTACTATTGTGTCACGGAATTTTGTTTCGAAAATTTATGCGCCATTTTGAGATATAACCCTTGGAAAATGGCATATTTTGAACACTAAAACGCTTGTATCATTTCAGTTCTAAAAGATAGCGTATTGTTGTCTTCTAAAAAGTTGTGTGTTCAAGTAAAAGGAAAAACTTTCTAGAACATAGTAGACCAAGAAAAAATCAAAGAAAAAAGTTAGAGCTAAAAAACCGATATGAAAGGGGTTCCCATATAAAATGCTTCATATCTCAATAAAAAATACAAGATAGCAAGTTAATGTTTTGTGCAAAGTTTATGGAAATTGTGAGTTCTACAATTTTGTAGAATGTTTCAAAAGCCTAGAACGTCACACAAAAAAGTTAAAAAAAATAAATCGTGTCCCGATGAACGCAGTTTATGGACGACCCCTTTTTCAGATGCGCCTTAATCTTACCAAAAACTTCTTGAAGACACCAATTTGATTACACGTCATCTAAGTGCACTTTTTATTTTAATCCTGAAAATCGCCCTCTCGGACCAATGTGCAATGATGTATATATAAGGTCTGGCGCAGTAGCCTCAACAATATTAGTGAAATGAGCAAAACTCGCTCATGACACTAATACCACTGCACTCCTTGCGCACGCTACACAAGAGCTCGCAAAGTGCTACGTCATACTATTTATTTTGATTCGTTCGCTCCGTGATTGTTTATTGTATGCGTAACCTAATTTTTCAACCGATTCCAGTCTACCGATGATGGAAAATTGGCTCTATATCGCTACTTGATTGTCAAGTCTTAGCGTTTGAAAGTTTGTGTGGCAAAAATTCTATAACCTCAGTTAAATTCACTATAAATAATCCATGTTATCGGGAAAAAATGCTTCTACTCAGTAAATGGCATTTGTATTATGATTATTTTCACAATTCAGCATTCATAATAAACGTTTAAACCGATTTTTCTTATCTGAACCTATGCCCGCCAATAGAAAGTTCAATAGTGTTACGTCATCATTCGTCGGCTCAGCAATGTTTACATTATTTTTGCTTTCAATACAAACAAGCAGTGCGTTGCCCCAGACCTTATATAGACGTCATTGCTCTCTCACAGCTAGGCCGTGATGCCTGCTGTCTCTTGCATTTGTTTGTTTTCAAACGAATTTCTGTGAGAGTAAATGAAATAAGAAATACACATTGCCAATAAAAAAGATCAATGACAAACTAGAAGTTTGGTAGTGTATCGCTTTCGCCACACGGCATCTGTATATAGTGAGCTATATGCTAGAAAACTATGTAATAGATCATAGGAACAGCAAAACTATATAGTGATAGCTTATATTTACGCTATGATGAAGAGCCGGGCCCGTGGTCGTGTGTCCAGTCTAGACATAATATCCATATTATAATAGTAGGCTATAAACTATTCCATCTGGACGGAATGGTTCATAAATTGTGAGTCGAAGTTTTTTGACAGTTCGTTTGAATTGTTTGCTAGTTTGTGTTTTCACAGTATGATTACAGCAAAAATAGACCAGAAAAAAATTCCCCTTGATTGAGCTGTGTGACCAACATTTGGAGAAATTCTAGACCAGGGGATTATGATGCTTAGCTAAGTACTAAGTATTTTCAAAATGATAATATTGAGATACAGATTACGAGTCTACCAGCTCCGATGTTCAACCTTTGGTTTTGATCCCTGACTCCAACGATACAATTCTCCGTTTTGAATCTTGAAAACCCGAGTGGATCGAAACCAAAGTCAGCAGTGCGCAATTTGAAGCGTAAAATGTCATCACATGATGAAATGGCTTTTTTCTCGAACTGCGATGAAGTCGTGTCCAAACCCACGGAACTTAAAAAAATACAAAAAAATTAGGACACTATTCTAACAAATATTCGATGGTTTAAAGGAACTTGAATAACTAATTTGATGAGAGAATAATTTTCAGAATGTCTCAAGAGCAGCTGATTGTCCTTGCGTCAGATGAGCCCCACAACTAGCCCATCATTGGAGCCAAAACAGGCATCTCACGATTAAAAAATCCTGCATCAGATTCCCTAACAGCAATCGGCAAATATCCCACCATCAATGATCCTTCTCTTTGCCCAAGCGTGACATACGTAAATTTGTATTTGGCAGGCATCATGGCCATTAAAATGATGCTGAACTGCTGTTACTAATTAAAATAATCACTGACCCTCTTTGTAGGGTTTTTATACTAAAGTGCTTTCCGTCTAACACTTTTACAGAATTGGAAAATTGCTATTTTCTTAAAAATCATGTTAAATCAACAGCCAATTTTAAAGAATATACGAATTTTAAATAAACCTAGCATTTCAATTTAATCTAATATGAGAGCAGCAAAACTCTAAGAACTGGTACATACGAATCATTGGAAACCTCAAAGCAAAGAATTTAATCGACGTCCCTGAAATTAACTGAAGAACATCCCTGAATTTCTCAGAAGAGCTTCCCTGAACTCCTCTGAAGAACTTCCCTGAACTTGTATAAAGAACTTTCCTGAATTTTTGTGAAAAACTTCCCTGTAGTTCCTCTAAAGATTTCTGAAACTTCTCGGAAGAACTTCCCTGAAATTACCTTTCTGTAATTCTCCGAAAAATTCCCTGAAGTTCCTCTGAAGAACTTTTTTGAACTTCTGTACAGAACTTTCCTGGATTTTTGTGATGAACTTGCCCGAAGGTCCTCTGAAGAACTTCTCTGTAGTTCCTCTGAAGAACTCTGACGAAACTCCTCGGAAGAACTTCCCTGAAATAAGCTTCCTGGATTTCTCTGAAGAAATTTCCCAGACTTCTCTCCGCGATGTTTATTGAAGAGCTTCTCCGAGGCTCTGAAGAACATCTCCGATGTTTTTTGAAGAACTTCCCTGAACTTCTGTTAAGAACTACCCTAAATTTCTGCAAAGAAATTTCCTGAAGTTTGTCTGAAGAACTTCCCTGAACTTCTATAAACAACTTTCCTGAATTTCTGTAAATAACTTGACTGAATTTCCTCTGAAGAACTTCTATGTTGTTCCTCTGAAGAACTCTGAAGAAACTTCTCGGAAGAACTTCTCTGAAATTCTCTGAAGAAATTTCCCATACTTTTCTGAAGAATAATCTAAAGTTTTCCGAAGAACTTCCCTGAACTCTTGTGCAGCAATTTCTTAAACTTCTCTGAAGAGCTTCCCTGTAGTTCTCTGAAATACTTCCCCGAACTTCTCTAATGATCTTCCCCGAATTTCTCTAAAGAACTTCCATTAACTTTTATTAAGAACTACTCTGAATTGCTACGAAAAATTTCGTTAAACTAGTAATCCGGATCCTAACCCAAGTCCTTCAGCAGATTGAGGCTAATCTCGTGCCTTCATGTCGAGCAACCCGATTTTGTCCATACTTTGCAAGTTTATAGTTTCTTCCGCCTTTTCAATATGACGTACGCAGCAATTGCAGCAATTTGTCATTCTCTGGACAAAGCTACCGAATGTGACCATGATTACTTCCCAAATTTCTTTTTTAAAAGCTCTTAACTATAAATATGTGACGCAATAAAACGATACCAACAGCTTGGAACGCTAGATGACCGCGTTGGGAAAGGGAAAAAGCGCACCGTTCGGACTCCACAAATGCGCGAGATTATCCGGCGACGAATCAAGGTAAATTCTTCGATTTCCACCCAAAAGTTGGCGAAATCACTGAACATTTCCAAATCTTCCGTTGGAGCCATAGCTTACGACGATTTGAAGCTTTGATCATGAAATTAAACCGGTTGAGAGAAGCTTAGGTTCTCCTGAACCGCTCATTGCTGTTCACCGCTAAAAAAGTATTCAGCAGCATCACAAACACCAAAATGATCGGTAGTTGCTTCCTGCTGCTTCCAAAAATTGTGGAAGTATTTCAATGGGGTTGTCATGGTTTGGGCTGGAATCACTCATTCCGGCAAAACCCCTTCATTGATCTACATTGGCAAGGGGTGAAAGCGAATGAAGCGGTATATTAGAAGCTACTTACTGGCAGCTTCTAGGGCATCGCAGCATTTCGGCAAAAATGAATGGATTTTTCAACAAGACTTGCGAACGCATTTTCCAAAGCTCTTAAACGAAAGATTAATGGCCTTCTAAACTCACCGGATATGAATCCGATGGACTATTCGATATGGTCCATCTTGGAGTCAAAAGCCTGCAGTACACTACATAAATCAATAGAACATCTAAAATCGTCTCTTTTAAAGGTTCAGAAGCAAATATCTGTCGAAGAATACGCGGCCATTGTGGATAACTTCCCGAAACGTCTGCAGGCGTGCGTCTCAGCACGAGGCGGCCATTTTGAAATGAACAAGTAAAACTTGATGAAGGTTGTCAGAAGCAGATAATTTCTCATCTCCATGCGAAGCGCTAGGAAGTGGACGGTAATTTATTGCTAGAACGGATAGGCATGAAGAGAAAGTGTATTGATAGTTCCGTATAGGGTAACGGCAGGCTTTGGAATTGAAAGATACAAGTTTAAAAACGAGCGGAGGGCATTGAACGGTAGTATCCGAATCAGGAACATAACCCTTTACCATACTACTCCATGCAGGGTATGCAAGGGGGAGGAAAACCCCTTGACTGGTAAAAAGTTAAGCAACCGATCGGGCTCTCATACTACCTATTGATTTTTTTCTGGTTTTAGCGATTTGTCCCTCTCCCAATACTGCCTAACACGGGTGAGAAATTATCTCCCGCTGTTGGGTTTATTTTTAGCATCCACCGCCTATTTCACACGCTTGTTCTTCTCGTCATACTATTAGTTATAGATCTCGGAGAGGTTAATTATAACAAAAATTTTTGACTTAAGACTTCATCAAATATACCATTTGAAAAATCAACAGAACTGTTATTTAGAATTTCTGTTGACACATATTTTCGATGACCTCTTTGTTAGTGAATCATTGACTCCAACATGGGTAAATGAAGCATTACACATAGCAATAGAGTATTCTCATTTTGTAGAAGGAAATACGACGCCAGATTGATGACTCGAGGAAGTTCTTGACTATAAATCAGCTAATTAAGCTAACATAAGAGGCAAACTAAACTTAATTGAAAAGTGAAAAGTATTACGGCATGAAGATAATGTTGAAAGTGCAACTTTCAACCGATTTAGAGCAACTTTTCCCTCGTCAACTTAGGGTGTACCATAAAAAAAAGTTTTTCTGTCCTAACTTTTTTATTTCAATTTCCATCGTAAAATTTTGTTTAGACAAAATGTAGAACTTTTTAAGGCGTGTATTTTGATATATTAATTTTGCCACTAGCTTTAACTAATCAATAGTTATTGAAGTTTATCTTCAAAACCCATCCCAGATTCAAATGTAATTTTCTCAAGAAACAGAAATAACATATCTCTAGTTTTCACATATGCTGAACATCATAAATTGTCCTTTTGAATGACGTCTTTAATTAATTTTTGTGTTTGCCCCAATCATAAAAATCAACATTTGAAAAGGGTGTATTTTTTTAAGAAAAACTTCAATAACTATTGATTGGTTGAAGCTAGCGGCTAAGTTTGTGCACCAAAGTACGCGTCTTTATGAGTTCTGAAACTCGGTTCAATACAACTTTACGGTGGGAATTTAAATTAAAAAGTTAGGGCAAAAAAAACTTTTTTTAATGGTACACCCTAAGTTGATGAGGGAAAATTGCTCTAAATCGGTCAATTTTTATGCTACATAAAAATTTATTTATGAAAATTCCATGAAATTTTTTGCGCTACAACTTTGCCGAATAATGTAAACGTCTTTTGGTGCAAATAAAAAAGTTAGGTTTTGTATTTCCGCGAAAATGGGGACCACCCCAATTTTAAGGCAGCCCTAAGTTTGCACCTTTAAACTGAAAAAATGATCCATTAAAAATTGAAATTTATTCCATAAAAAACGTATTCATGACCCATTAAACTCTGGTCAATATCCATAATAAAATGGATATGATCCATAAAATGTATGAATGTGATCCGTAATTTATATAAAATTTAGCAATAAAATGTCAAAAATGTTCCGTTATATATCTAGGGTATGATCAATAGAATTGTACGGATTACCCATAAGCATATAGCAAATGTTCCATAAAAGGTTCAATATCATTCCTTAAAGTTGTAAAATTGATCCTTAGAATGTAACGTTTGTGAACTTAAATATATACACATGATCAATAAATTATTGATCCAATCGTCAATGATCCATGATAGTTTTGAAAAATTAACCAAAAGCTTCTAAATATGGCCCATAGGAAATAAACTTTGGGTATTAAAAATAATATGTAGGATCCATAAATTATGCCAGAATTATTACAATGTTGAGTTTATATTTTTTTAAATTTTGGCTACGGGGAAATCGATCCTTGACTGCGCTACTACTCAGATCTATTAACATGTCCGTTTCTTTTGCTATGCGGCTCAAATATTGCTATTAAAGAAGGATTGCTTTTTAGAAGATTTTAAATTTTTCAGAGAGCTGATTTACTTTCACGATTTCACGTTCTTTTACGGCCGCAACTGCGACACATGTTTCCCAATAAATTTGTTAAAGTTTGCATGTAAAGAACTAGGGAAGATTTTCCAATATTAATCTCATCACTTTGCAATTCATCCTACTTGAAATTAAACAATGGACAGGTGACAGGATTAGTTAGTAATGTTTGTTCGTCGACCGCTTTCTACTTCCTTAGTTCTTCAATCCTCAACTGCTCAGCAGGCAACATTGATATTTCTAGCACTTGGAGTACAGCATAACAAATCGTGGCTACTATGTCACATTGTACAATATAGTGTGTCTAACTGAGGAGCTGTTTGATTTTTTTTTTCTGAAAACCAATGTTTGGAACAATTGTAGTTGAGAAAATTTTCTATAAGAATAATTTGCTACGGTTCATTTATATGAGTTTATAGATTATTATTCATTGTTATATGGATCATAGACAATTTATTTATGGAACATTTTCAATAATTTAAGAATCATGTGTACGTATTTTGGTGCACAAATGTTACATTCTGTGGATCAATTTTACAACTTTAAGGAATGATATTGAACCTTTTATGGAACATTTGCTATATGTTTATGGGTAATCCGTACAATTTTACGGATCATACCCTAGATATATAACGGTACATTTTTGACATATTATTGCTAACTTTTGTATAAATTATGGATCACATTGATAAATTTTATGGATCATAAATATTTTATTATGGATATTGACCAGAGTTTTACGGGTCATAAAAGCGTTTTTTGTGAAACGATTTTAAGTTTTTAATGTATCGTTTATAAGTTTTTATATGCAAAAGTATGTTTGCCCAATTTTAATTACCATCACAAAATGGACCTTAGTGATACAAACCATGTTGTAGAATATCACTTTGCTGTAAAGATTCAAGTTTAGGCGCTGGGAGCATGTTTCCTCGTAAATTCGTAATCTGGACCATAGTGCAGAGCCATAAGCGTGAATCAAATCTATGTACATGAAATCTTGGAAGGGTTAAAACATTTAGATGCAACTAGAAATTAGAAGAAAAATTAGTATTTTCCATTTAATTCCAACTATCTTTGCTTATCTTGACAGATACGCGTATTTTGTCTACAATGTGCAGACTTCTTCAGTGTCTCGTTCAAATAACTCGAAAGTCGAGTTATTAGTACGAGACACTGAAGAAGTCTGCATATTGTAGACGAAATACGCGTATTTGTCAAGATAAGCACAGGTAGTTGGCATTAAATTCAAAATACTAATTTTTCTTCTAATATCTAGTTACAGGTATTCCACTGAACAGCTCAAACCCTCTAGGATTAATTTAGATGCATTCAAAGGCTTGAGACCTGATGGAGTTCCTCCTTTGTTTATGAAGACTTAAGCAGCTGATCTTACTTCGCCATTGTTTTGGCTTTTTAATGTCACTGGAATCCGGAGACTTTCAAAAATTATGGAAGAGCTCATTTCTAGTGCCTATTTTACTGATTTTTACTGATCTCTTGCATTCCAAAACTTTTCGAGGCAATTGTGAATAAAAAGTTATTTAACCAAATCAAAAATAGAATAACTACTATTAGCATGGATTCTTTAAAGGTCGTTCGACAACCACAAATTCACTAGAATTCGTTAATTATTCTCTGGAAGCAATGGATAACGAAAACGATGTAGAAGTTTTGTACACAGATTTAAGTAAAGCATTTGACCGTGTCGATATACCTATGCTTATATTTAAATTGCAAAAAATGGGAGTTCAGCCCAAACTCCTAAAATGGCTTAATTCATACCTAACCAACCGTGATCAACTTGTAAGATTTAAAGAAAACCAAAAACATCTATTCATGCCACTTCGAGAGTCCCACAAGGCTCTCATCTAGGACCACTTTTATTCATTCTATTTGTAAATGACTTATCTTTTATTCTTAAGAAACTAAAAAAAATAATTTACGCTGACGACATGAAACTTTATTTAGAAATATAAAAAGGCAGAGCACATCAACGCGTTTAAGAATGAGATATTGTTGTTCCATACTTGGTGTAACAAAAGTCTGCTACAACTAAATGTTAAAAAATGTAACTTGATTACCTTCAGTCGAAAACGAAACATACCTAATATACAAATAACTTTAAGCAATCAGAATGTAGAGAAGTGTGATAGAGTTAGGGATTTGGGTGTGGTCTTAGACTCTAAACCAGCCTTGGTAAAAGCACCAGACCGTTCTGCACGAGAGCCGAACTTGACTGCAAACACACCACCATGGGGCTGTAATCCACCACTTTGGTTTCGTGCTTATGGTTATGCTTCGTAACGCACAGGACACGACACGAGTGTACACGCTATGGTGTCATTTATAAATAATATAGTCTCACAAAGAAATTATTCAATGGAAATTTTATCAAAATTAAACTTTTACATACCATCTTTCAAGACCAGCATTTGAGACATCGACTGTTATTTGCAACAAATTATCATCGCACGAGCTATGCAAAATATGGACCGATTAACCAAATGATGGCTAATTATAATAACCATTGCAATAATAGATATTTTACAATGTCGGAAGAAAAATCAAAACAATATTTCCACACGTGCTAGCTTTAGGTTAAGTTGAGTACTTATTGTAATTAAAATGGTATACAACTGATTGTCGACATGTATGAATCCTAGAGGGTTTGAGCTGTTTAGTGGAATACTTGTAACTATGAATTAGAAGAAAAATTAGTAATCTCCATTTAATTCCAACTACCTTTGCTTATCTTCGACAGATACGCGTATTTCGTCTACAATGTGCAGACTTCTTCAGTGTCTCGTACTCGTACTAGTCGAGTTATTAGTATCTCTTAGTATTAGTATTAGTGACGACGACAAATAAATAAACTAACTTTCAGTGAAGTTGTTCCATTCCCTTTGCCACTTAACCATGGATGCGGCTCTAGTGGTCTTCCGAATACCTGTTGTGCCACGTTGTTCGAAGCAGTCTACGTCCTCTTTTATGACCATGCCTATTTTCATCATCCCCGCTAGGACGCAAACCGCGTCACGTGATACCGTTCGGTATGTACTAATCACTCTTTGGCACATAAGCCTGTGCGTACTCTCTAGCTTACCTAGGTAGCTCTTAGTACTCAAAGCAGTGATACATGCCAGTCCGCCGTGCCTTACTAAGGACAGGGCGTCACTGGTCAGGAGCTTATGAACCGCCGAGCTATTCGACATCATGCGGGATAATGCCGATATAGACATAAAAGCTTTCTTGCAGGCGACAGCTTGAACTTCCCAGAATCTTGTACATGTACCCAAGAACCTGGAGGCGTTGAAGCAAGTTGGCGACGTTGGAACGGTTGTTAGAGAAGAAAAGCGTCGCTACTTGCTCAAGGAAATGTCAGTGATGGGATATGATGAAACTCCGCTCCCTGGAGGAACATGTCGTTGCCTTCAAAAATATCTGCAAATGTGGAAAGTTGTTGTTAAAGAAAACATGGTGGATGGTCTGAAAATTTGAAATAAAGTGAAAAAAAAAACGAGAGAATACGTGAATCTTCCCTGAAGGATAAACAGGTGAGGATTGTTGGACACTTAGCAAGCAAGATCCAGTGGTCAGTTGGAACTGATACGTATGTGGACCATTCAAGCCAGCAGCTTGGAACGGAAGAAAAATGTTCGTTACTTTCATCGACGATTTCACGCACTTCACGGCGTCTGATGTGCATCGTGAAGGCAAAAAGTGACGCTCTGGCAATGTTTAGGAAATCTGTTTCAGCTGCTTGTTCATTTTTTTTTTATCGAAGGGCAGTATATAAAACATTCTAATACCTACTTCTAAATTATTATACCTACTTCTAAAAAAAAACTTTCGTATGCCATTTATGATACAAATCAATAATATTGAATCGAAAAACTGCTTTAAAATTCTAATAATTTACAAAAATCGTTGCGCTAAATGTGCACCAAATTCACCAGCAGAGCAACTTTTTCAAAATCAGATTTAAGATGAGAAGTTATGAACAACGATATTGATAGGAGCTTTCTTCTTGATTCATGCGAGAGTTCTCGAATTGTAATGAAGTGACAATGAATTTATTTAATTAATTTTTGTTTTATGCCATTGTCATGAAAAACAGTAACCGATTGCGATGGAGAGATAGCTCATCGAATCTTCCGGTAAGCATCTACTAAAGACTGTATTTGATGAAATTTGGACACACGCAATTGTTCGTAACTTTTTAGCGTGTGGGTAAAAATTATTGAAATTTTAACTAAATGTGTTTCATTGTATTGTGTCAATTGTGTAATGAAATTCGTGAAAATCAGTGGAGTAATTTCAGTGATGGCTTCGAATGAAGAAATAGTGCGCCAACAAATTTTGGGCACTCACATCGAAAACCCAAACGCTTCTCATCGATGGATCGGAAAACAGCTCGGAATCGCACATTCAACCGTATCTCATGTGATCAAAACGTTCAAGGACCGTAAGACCACCAAGCGGAAAAATGGTAGTGGCAAAAAACGTGGCACATCAAATCCGGAGAAGGCCAGGATGGTATTGAACCAATTTAAGCGTTATCCCAACATTTCGATCAGGGATGTTGCGAAAAAGGCGAAAGTTTCAGTTTGTTTTGTGCAGAAAACAATGAAACGTTCTGGATTACATGTGTACAAGGTCCAGAAGGCACCGAACCGGAGCGATAAACATAACTCGGTGGCCAAAACTCGTGCAAGAAAACTGTACAGGGAGTGGCTCACAAAACCGTTCTGCTTTGGGATGGACGATGAGACCTACATTAAAGCCGACACCAAACAAATGCCAGGACAGGAACACTACGTCGCCACCTTTAAGTTGTTCCGGAGAGTGTACGGAAGAAGAAACTGTCGAAATTCGCCAAAAAATTCCTTGTCTGGCAAGCGATCTGCGGATGTGGCAAAATGAGTCAGCCCTTCATCACCTCTGGGACCGTCAACGGACAAATCTACAAGGACGAATGCCTCCAAAAACGACTTCTGCCCTTCTTGAGATCTCACGATGGCCCGACACTGTTTTGGCCGGATTTGGCATCTTGCCACTATGCCCGGCTCGTCTTAGACTGGTACAAAGATAATAATGTCCGAAGCTTCGCCCAATTGAAAAATTTTGGGCAATTATGAAGGCTAAGCTCGTTGAAACTCCAAAACTGATAGAAAATGAACTTGAACTAAAGAAAGTGTGGTTAAAAGTAAGTAAGCAAGTCGGTCCTATCATTGCCCAAAATTTGATGAAAGGGGTCAAGGCAAAGGTGTGGGCATTTGGGTTGGGAGAAGAGGTTCAATAAACCAATGATGTCAAAATTTAACCATTTAGTAGTACTTTATTTCCAGAAAGTTTCATCTAATACAGTCTTTACCCTGTCGATAACATAAAGGTGTTTTTTTGTCGATCACATAAGGGTTAAACAGCTCACACTCTCCAGGATTCAAAACTTGGTTGTACATGAAAAAGCCATCAGCAATCTTTAATGAACTGTTGTTGAAGGCTTTTGAGAAAACCGTATGTAAGAGTAAACGTTGTCAGAAATAAAAATACACATCATGAGTAATTCATGATTAGAGCCAATTGTAAACAATAACATTGAACGTCCGTTCCTCTAAAATCTCAAAACAGTCCCACAAATTGAAAGCACCATCTGGTAGATAATTATTTGCTTTACTGTGTAATGTACTTAAAAATAAGAGGAGTATTGAGATTTATGAAAGATCGACTTTAAAAGTCCATTTTTTAACTAGCTTTAAGGCCCTTATAATGAATTACTTGAGCCATTTTTTTAACGAACTGAAGGTGTGTCCATTATTTCGGTCTGTAATGCTAGCTAAGCATCCTTATTTTTCAGTACGTTATGTATATCCTGTATAATTAAACTAATACGCAGGTATTAGTTTAATTTAATTTTAAAGTTATTAATATTCAATTATGTGCAATTCAGTAGTTTTTAATTATTTATAAATAAGGTATGCGTAAACAAAGGCACTCAACTTTTCAACTTCCACTGTTGCTATTGTCCTGAAATCTATAATTTCAAGATGTTTGCATAGATAAATATCATAACAGAAGCACTTCACGTGGAATGAATTCATAATTATTTCATACGGTACTGTTCGTAGACGCCATGAGATTTTAAAACTTCACTCATTCCTCCACAGTTTTAACCTTATATGAACCTGTAACGACAAATTATTCTTTAAATGCATAAGAAATCTGATTGTTTCAAATATTAACGCTAGTTTACATACATTTTTCCTTTTCAAGTTCTGAAGCAATGCTCTATTCCAGGGTTTCCCAACCGGTGGTCCGCGGCCGACAGGGGGGCCGCGAAGCCCTCTCAGGGGGGCCGCGAAGGTCTTGGTTTTTTAAACAAAAATTTAATCTTTTTCCGCTAGTTTAGTAATACGCCTTTTTGAAAAGTTTGACAAGTCCCATTTAAGTTGAAAGTGTAAAAAGTTAAACAAGAATGGTTATCTTTTTGTCTCCGTGTACTGTCTGACAGCACTTGTTTTCCGACTGCAACGTCTGCAACTCTCGAACAGGGAGAAAAAGAGACAAATAGTTTTCTGTTTTATGCGTCGGCTCTCTGCCGCGAGAGCAACACTCCCAACACAACAAGCAAGTCAATTGAGTATTTTGGCCTTCAATCGGAGCACACTACTGCACGATCTTAAACGAAGAACTGAGAGCAAGAGGGAAACAGATTAGTGGCAGACGGAAAACAAACCATCACTAATTCATGTGTGCTAGATTGAGAAAGACGATCAAACGTCAAAAAGTGGCAGCAATGAATGAGCATCTCTTGCTCTGTCCCTCTGTACAACGAAGTGTAGCCATTCATGAGTCGAGTCACATCAATTGACTGCACGATTTAAAATTTTCGGAACTAAAATTGTTGCTGCTCAGATCTTGTTTCTTGTTTTCGTCGGAGGATTACAACGAGTGATTATTTCTGCAAATACTGCAAATTTGAATCGGTAATTTAGCCTTGAAAATAAAAATAAACATGGAACGTAAAAGAACTAAAAATTAACGATTTATCGCAGGTAGTCGCAGACATGGAGAAGAAAAGAAAGTATTCCGAAGAATACATTAAGTACGGATTTACGATACTAACGGTTAATGGAGTCGATAAACCACAGTGTGTATTGTGTAACGTTGTGTTGAGTGTTGAAGCTATGAAACCGTCAAAACTGAAGCGACATTTGGACACGAAACATTCCGAGCATAACACCAAGGATGTGGCATTTTTTCGACGCCATGAAGCTGGCCTCAAACGGCAGCGATTGGATGCTACAGGTAGCATCCAACAATAAAGTACTGCAGTTGTGCAGGCATCATATGAGGCAGCATTGGAAATTGCGAAAAACAAAAAACCACACACAATCGGAGAAACTCTCATCAAGCCCAGCATGCTGAAAATGGTGAGTTTAGTTCTTGGGGAAGCAAGTGCGGCCAAAATGCGGCAAGTCTCACTGTCGGACAACACCGTTCAAAGACGAATCGCCGATATGCCCGAAGATGTTAAAGTGCAAATTTTGGAAGAAATCAAGCAATCCCCTTTGTTTGCAATTCAACTGGACGAATCTACGGATGTCAGCTCATGTGCGCAACTTATGGTATTTGTGAAGTACGTTAACTCTGGCGATTTGAAGGAAGAGTTTCTTTTCTGTAGCGATTTGGAAACTACTACCAAAAGTGATGATATTATGGCTAAAATCAAGACATTTTTTGAATCGGGTGGCTTACAGTGGGAAAAAGTCGGTGGAGTTTGCACCGATGGCGCTCCAGCAATGCTTGGTAAGAAATCAGGATTTCAGAAAAAGGTCAAAGACCTTGCTCCACACGCCAAAGGTATTCATTGCATGATTCATCGATATGCCCTTGCCAGCAAGACCCTGCCGGAACCATTGTTAAAGGTACTTGATTCGGTCATCAAAATTGTGAACTATGTTAAATCTGGGGCTCTAAACACTCGTTTATTCAAAGAACTCTGCAAAGAAATGAATGCAGATCATGAGGTTCTTCTTTTCTACACTGCCGTGCGCTGGTTGTCGAAAGGGAATGTTCTCAACCGAGTTTTTGAATTGAAGGACGAGATCAAAATGTTTTTGGAAAATCAAGGGAAAAACGACTTGCTTGCTAATTTCAGTGACGATGGTTGGCACATGCGCCTTGCTTACCTAGCAGATATTTTTGAACATCTGAATTCACTGAACTTGAAGCTACAGGGAAAGCAAACCAATCTAATTCACTTTCAAGACAACCTTCAAGCATTCGTGGCAAAGCTGAAAAACTGGCGCCGAAAGGTTAGTTCTGGAAATGTTGCCATGTTCGATAGGCTCAGCAGTACGACTGACAAAGGAGCGAACGAGCTGGATTCGGTTTTGAAATCAGAAATTATTTCTCATCTTGACTCGCTGGATGAACAATTTGAGCGCTACTTCCCTGAGCTAACGCAAGAAGATGCTGCTTTAGTCCGGAATCCGTTTTCTTCTTCGCTGGATGTGGCTAGTCTTCCTGACGAAATACAGGACGAATATTTGGACCTGAGAAATGATTCCTCATCTCGTAATTTGTTCCGTGAAAAGATTTGAACCAGTTCTGGTGTATCATGTACGAGTCGTATCCCAAAGTTGCTTTGCTGGCATTGAAGATCCTTGTCCCGTTTGCTTCTACGTACCTCTGCGAGAGCGGATTTTCAACTCTTCTCCAAATAAAGACCAAGACCAGAAACAGATTGAACGTTGAGGATGATATGAGATTGGCATTGTCGCAAACACAGCCCCGTATTACGAAACTAGTTGCTCAAAAGCAGGTGCAACAATCGCACTGAATCAGTTGTTTCCTGTTATTGACATGTTATTTTGAAATAAAACGAATATCTAACAGTAACAGATCAAATCAATTGTTTTTATTTATCTCAACGAAATTTATTCACGGTACTTTCCAGGGGGCCGCGAGACATCCAATTGTTCACAAAAGGGGCCGTGGAGCTGAAAATGTTGGGAACCAGTGCTCTATTCTCTAGGATTTACTCAAGGGCGTTTATGTTTTTCGAAGTAAGACTTGTTCGTGGCATAATCTGGACACCCTTAAATACGTATATCTCTGAAAATACTTCATCAACGCGTGAAATATTTCGCAGACTGATGAACGTGTGTCTGTTCAGTGTGTAAAATCATTTTTTGGTGATACTACAAGCATTTAGATCGAAGATGGCGTCGAAAGCGCCAGTGCGAAAAGCAATTATGTGCGGTTGTAATGAAAATCCAAATCCGCAGTAAGAAAACTTTGCTTAGTTTTCCTGCAAGCACTGTCCATAACATTCTTAAATCTTTAGATATATGTTTGACAACAGCCACGAAGGCAGGAAGCGGAACAAAAACGGATCTCAAGAACCACCCGAAGAACGCGAAGCAAATATTGCAGACGAGACCAGATCTTTCGTTACGTACTGTGGCTAGAAAAATAAAAATGTCCCCAACTTTCGTGCATACTTCCAATCACTGGCAAGATATGAAGCCGTTCAAAGTGAAAACTGTAGTACCTCGAATATTTGACGAAGGTTTCCTGGGTGATAATGGACGATGAAACCTATGTACTGGAAGACTTTAAACAGCTTCCCGTAGTGTCTTATTATACTACCATGCAACGGAACGGCGTAGAGGAGCATTTCAGGGTGAAGAAAAAGGCCAAGCCATTTGGTTTGGCAGGCAATATGCAGCTAGGGTCGAGCAAGCAGCTTCTGTTCTTTCTTTTGGTTGTAATAGATTTCAGATACAATCAGTAGTTTTTATGCAATTTCATTTGAAGTGAGAAAGTTGTTGTACGTACTATCGAGGTATACCTGAATCGATATTCATTGAAAAAAAAGTTATCAACGCGATTTGCAATATTTGAAAGTTTTACAAAAGGCTATTGTTTTTAATCTGTAAAAACAATGTCAAGTATGTTGTGCATGATTTATAGGTATAAGGAGTGTATCGAAAAGTAGTTATAAACATTCGATGCGTTATTACGCATAAACTACTGTATATATTTTTAGCGTGTAAGCGCCATTTGCTTTGTTTACATGTCAAAAATGATTATTCGGTTCATTCATTTCCGTTGATAAAGTTGTATTCAAAATGTCGCGAATTGAATTTGAGACTAAAAAGAAAATTCTGCACACTTGGTGCACCGAAAAGGGTGTTACTTACAACCAGATTGCGAAAAGAGTAAATGTTCACCCGGCAAGTGTAAAACGCATCATCGAAAAGTTTGGTAATTAGTGCTCCCTCAAGGATTTACCAAGAAGTGGCCGGAAACCCGGCTCCAGCAACCCCGATTTGGACCAAAAAGTTGTGGATTATATTCAACGGAACAAATCTGCCTCTACTCGCGATCTAGCCAAAAAGTTCAGGATCAGCATCGGAATGATTCAACGAATCAAGCGCAGGAATGACTTGAAGACGTACAAAAAGCAGAAAGTGCCCAAACAAACTCCGGAACAAAAGTCTCGTGCCAAAACCAGGGCTCGAAAGCTGTACAGCTGCATTTTGGACAATGTCGACCAGTGCATTTTGATGGATGACGAAACATACGTTAAAGAAGATTCAAGAACGCTACCGGGGCCGCAGTTTTATACTAAATCTGTTGGGGAACGTGTGCCAACCGCAGATACGACTGTTGCGATGGAGAAATTCGGTCAGAAGGTGCTCATTTGGCAAGCTATTTGCACATGTGGCTTGCGTTCTTCAATTTTCTATACAAAAGGAACTATAAATGCTGAGATTTATCAAAAGGAATGTTTGAAGAACAGGTTGCTACCATTGTATAGAAAGCACCAGTCCCTCCTCTCTTCTGGCCAGATTTGGCATCGGCACATTACGCCAAATCCACTCTACAGTGGCTGACGGAGAATAACATCAAGTTCGTAGAAAAAGACATCAACCCACCAAACTGTCCCCAGTTGCGACCGATCGAACGCTATTGGGCAATAGTCAAGCGTATATTTAAGAAGGATGGTACAGTGTCCCAAAACATGACCGATTTTAAGAAAAATTGGGCAGCGGCATCCAGGAAGTGCACAAAGGTCACTGTGCAGAATTTGATGGCAGGTGTCAAATCAAAGGTACGGGCATTCTACAGAAATGAACATGATGACTAGTTTTTCCGTTTGGATCTTTTGTAAACATGTTAAGCTATAATAAACTGAAATAGTATGTTAATTTTAACCATGTTTTCATGCCTATTTTATTATTTGGAAGTTTATAACTACTTTTCGATACACTCCTATACAGCAAAAAAAACTTTCTCTAGTTTGTCTCAAGAGAGATTTTTGTGCTCAAATGAAACAAGTTGTGCTCGATCTTTCCTAGAGTTACTCCTATCAAAGCCGGCGCCACGGCTTAGTAGCAATAGGAGTTACTGCAGTTTCGATGTACCAATGGTACTCATTGTTCAGTCATTGACCACGTGCAGTATTACTTAAATGAAACATAAAAACTAACGGTTTGAATTTGAAGAATATTTTGTGTGCAACATGTTACCAACTTGCGTCTGAATGTTATAACTAAAATGCTCGAGTTGTTGAATAGAGTGGTTGAAAAAAGACACGAAATACTGACTTACACTCAGTAGCAAAAAAAAAAGCCGAGCAAAATTTTCTTACAAAAAACGCGTTGTTCAACCTTCTGTAACTTTTCAATTATCATTATATTTGGCTGAAATTTTGACAACGTTATAACTAATGTATCGACCTTATGTGACCAAAATTTATAAATTTGAAGTTATCATAACATATGTGATAAAAGTCATTATGGACATACCAATTTAAGAAAACCGTATTTCTGTGAAAAATTTAAGTATCATATTGAAAATTTCTCCGTAACGGTCTCCGGCTCTTGTAACGGTTGTGAACGGTTTTCGCCCCAAATCGTATTCGGAGTTGGCAGCACCTTCCTACATAAAAGTATTGTATTGGTGATGATCACAAAATAAGTCAAGTTTTTAGAAAAAACTATTGACAAAAAACCAAAATGAGCCCTACACTGCAAAAAAAAAAATATTTAAAAAAAATTCAAAGTCGATTTAAAAAGAAACACCATTTTTGATTCCGTTTTTCTTACAGAAACTCTCATGTCCCATTGATTTTTTTGCAGTGTATTTTGTTATCAAAAATTAAACCAGGGAAGGTCATAACCGTTCCAGAATCCAATGAAACTCTATTTATAAGGAGATTTTGTCCTATTTATTCAATCATTTGGAAGGGTTTTAATGTTTGATCGCATGTATTGAATTTCGCTTTTATATATTCATTTATTTATGATGTCTCATATTACTAAATGTTTTGTATCGTCATCAAAAAGCCCCCTTATTTTTTCGGTAGTACAAAGAATAAGGAGTGTATCGAAAAGTAGTTATAAACTTCCAAATAATAAAATAGGCATGAAAACATGGTTAAAATTAACATACTATTTCAGTTTATTATAGCTTAACATGTTTACAAAAGATCCAAACGGAAAAACTAGTCATCATGTTCATTTCTGTAGAATGCCCGTACCTTTGATTTGACACCTGCCATCAAATTCTGCACAGTGACCTTTGTGCACTTCCTGGATGCCGCTGCCCAATTTTTCTTAAAATCGGTCATGTTTTGGGACACTGTACCATCCTTCTTAAATATACGCTTGACTATTGCCCAATAGCGTTCGATCGGTCGCAACTGGGGACAGTTTGGTGGGTTGATGTCTTTTTCTACGAACTTGATGTTATTCTCCGTCAGCCACTGTAGAGTGGATTTGACGTAATGTGCCGATGCCAAATCTGGCCAGAAGAGAGGAGGGACTGGTGCTTTCTATACAATGGTAGCAACCTGTTCTTCAAACATTCCTTTGATAAATCTCAGCATTTATAGTTCCTTTTGTATAGAAAATTGAAGAACGCAAGCCACATGTGCAAATAGCTTGCCAAATGAGCACCTTCTGACCGAATTTCTCCATCGCAACAGTCGTATCTGCGGTTGGCACACGTTCCCCAACAGATTTAGTATAAAACTGCGGCCCCGGTAGCGTTCTTGAATCTTCTTTAACGTATGTTTCGTCATCCATCAAAATGCACTGGTCGACATTGTCCAAAATGCAGCTGTACAGCTTTCGAGCCCTGGTTTTGGCACGAGACTTTTGTTCCGGAGTTTGTTTGGGCACTTTCTGCTTTTTGTACGTCTTCAAGTCATTCCTGCGCTTGATTCGTTGAATCATTCCGATGCTGGTCCCTGAACTTCTTGGCTAGATCGCGAGTAGAGGCAGATTTGTTCCGTTGAATATAATCCACAACTTTTTGGTCCAAATCGGGGTTGCTGGAGCCGGGTTTCCGGCCACTTCTTGGTAAATCCTTGAGGGAGCACTCCTTACCAAACTTTTCGATGATGCGTTTTACACTTGCCGGGTGAACATTTACTCTTTTCGCAATCTGGTTGTAAGTAACACCCTTTTCGAGTGCACCAAGTGTGCAGAATTTTCTTTTAGTCTCAAATTCAATTCGCGACATTTTGAATACAACTTTATCAACGGAAATGAATGAACCGAATAATCATTTTTGACATGTAAACAAAGCAAATGGCGCTTACACGCTAAAAATATATACAGTAGTTTATGCGTAATAACGCATCGAATGTTTATAACTACTTTTCGATACACTCCTTACCCTGTTCATCAACAAGATCTTTTATCTGCCTTCCCAAGCAGCACACAACCAGCAAAAATGGTTGGAGTGGCTTGAGTGTGACTTAATTGTGTCACAAAGCAGTCACTTCAACTGGTTTGCAACAAGTGTGCTACTAGGGTTACCATATACATTGGTGCGTTAAACTCTCTTACGATTTTATATATCGACCACGACTTAGGCAGTAGAGATAGTATTTTAATCTGTTCACTTCTGTCAGTTAAATGGTGATTGAACTTCTTCTTTAACTGCATATTTATCTCGTCATACGCCTCCACTTTGCCAAAATCCGTTGCATCTACAGGGTGCGGCAGAAAATAATGCGAACTTGGGTATTGGGTTAATTCGTGTAGCTAGTGACTAATTTCTGTCGAAACTGTATTTGTTTATATTTACTTTCAAGTGCTGCATCCAAACATTCTGTTAGTTGTATTGCAAATTCGTCAAAATGTTCGCAAAGGAAGTGATCATCAGTTTGCAGCTCGCCCAGAAGAAGCCAAAAGAGATTGCCAAGGTGGTAGGATGCCGTTTGGCAACAGTTTCCCTGCAGGGTGGTCCTAAGCAGCGGAAGCCGGGAAGTGGACGTCCGCGCTTTACATGCACGCCAAACGTGATCAAATCGGTCCGTGAAAAAATTGCTCGCAACCCGGTGCGTTCCATAAGAAAACTTGCAAAGGAAGCCAATATTCATCATCAAAGAAGACCTGGGCAAACTTCTCCGAGGACCAAAACGTTGTCCTACAGCAGGATGGAGCGCCGTTCCACACGTCCAATCGAACCCAACAATGGCTGTAAGATAACATGAAGTTTTGGTCGAAGGATTTGTGCCCCCCTAGCAGTCCAGATCTTCATCCGTTGGATTATTCGATTTGGGCATATGTTGAAGCACGAGCCTGCAAAACATCACACCCTAGTGTGAAAACCCTGAAGTCAACCATAACACGCACATGGCAGTCAATGTCGTAGGACTACTTTCGAAAGGCCTGGCTTCCGGCGTCGGCTCGAGGATGTTATTAATAAAAATGGAGGACACATTGAATAAATTTGTTTAAACGCATTTTATACAGATAACTGCACTCGAAAATGTTGATTTTATTGCTCAAATTAGTCGAAAATGAAATTTGAAAGATATAGAACAAATTTTTGCATTTTGGCATTATGCTGCCGCAACCTGTATGTAGCTCAAGAAGTTGAGAAGTGGCTACATCATCGGGTGATTGAGAAAACAGAGAATGTGATTTGTTGTAATCGGTACCATTGATCAGGAAATGTTCAACCACTGCAGCAAAAAAAAATATACAGGTTTTTGCACTGCAAAATTTCATAAGAGATATCTGAAAGGACATTTGAAACAACTATGCTTTGAATAGCAAACATAAAAAAAGAGAAGAAATTGAAGGAGATTCAACGGAAGAAGCAGAGGAGAAGAGAGAAGAAGCAGAAGAAGAAACCCGAAGCGGATGGAGGAAAACATGAAGAGCAGAAGAAATTAAAGGAGGCACAACGGAGCAGTGCAAAGAAGAATATTAAAAAGTGAAATAGAAGAAGACATCGTGAATGAACGAAACGAAAAGCATTCGAAGAAGAAGGAAAGCCAAGCGGACAAAATGTACGAAAAGAAGTGGAAGAAGAGAAACGGAAGAGCAGAAGCACAAGAAATAAACGACGACGAGAAGCATAACGGAATAAGCGGAAAAAATTAAGAACAGAAGAAATTGAAGGAGGCACAACGGAAAAATCAAAGCAGTGGAAAGAAGCAAAATTAAAAAGTGATATAGCAGAAGACAACGTGAATGAGACAAACGTAAAGTGGAGTCAGAGAAACAAACTGATACTTAGCGTGGATAAATGTCAGTTAATCACATTTCACCGTATGGAAAATCCAATTTTGTTTGACTACTACGTTAATGGCAATACTCTCAGTAGAGTGACCAGTGTGACTGATCTGGGTGTTCAGCTGGATTCAAAAATGACTTTCGAACTACACCGTTCTGCGATGATATCAAAAGCAACTCGACAGTTGGGCTTTATTTCCAAGGTAGCGAAGGGTTTTTCGGACCCACATTGCTGGAAGTCATTGTACTGTGCACTTGTCCGTCCAATTTTGGAAAACGCATCGGTGGTATGTCAGCCTTACCAGGTCACGTGGTGCCTCAGAATCGAACGAGTTCAGAAGCGGTTTATTCGTTTGGCTCTGAAAAACTTGCCGTGGCGAGATCCTGACAACTTGCCACCGTATCCTGATAGATGCCGACTACTAGGTTTGGACACGCTTGAACGACGTCGAAAAATACAGCAGTCGTTGTTTATTGCTAAACTGTTGAATGGTAAAGCTGATGCCCCCGAGCTACTTTCTATGTTGAACTTTAGGGTACCGAACAGAACCCTACGGAACTCTACGTTGCTGCAACCAATTTTTCACCGGACCGTGTTTGGATACAATGAACCGATTTCAGCATGTACTCGTGAGTTTACTGCAGTCGAAGAGCTATTCGAGTTTAATGAACCATCTGGGCGTTTCGCGAATCGGATAAGAACGGCATTGAACTAGTTTTTAAGAGAAACGTGTATTTACTAGTTTATTAGTTAAATTTTATTCATTAAGACTACCCATTGTCAGATGAATTATTTTAAATACAAATACAAATACAAAGCAATCGAAAAAGAAGGAAAGCGAAGCGGACAAAGTGGACGAAAAGAAGTCAAAGAAAATAACGGAAGAGTGTGAAGACGGTGAGAAGGAAATAATTGGAAGATAATTATCAGAACAAGATGAGCAGAAGGAGAAAAGTAAAAAATAAAGAAGGAAAAATATCAGTTATAAGAAAAGTACAACAATCGCAAGAAGCAAGAAACCAACTGAGAAATAGCAGGAGAAGTACAGAAAATGGAGAATAAGAGTGAGAAAGCCGAAATGAAGTGAAAACAACGTACATGAAATAGCTTAATAAAATCAAAACATTATTATAACTTCCCAAAACTGATCTGCGTGAATGCATGAAAATATTTATAAATTAGAAGAACAATATTTCTTTAGAAATCCCTGCAGCAAATTCTTCAGAAATTTGTGGAGTAATTTCTCCAGCGGAATACTCAAGAAAATTATTGAAGTAATTTATGGAGAACATTATCTATGACTCCTTGCAGATATCCAAACAAAACTACAACATAACAATACAAATATAAAATTTAATCACGGTACACACACAAACTGACTTTTAGTCATCTGTCACTGTAGTGTCAGTGTAAATTGTTTTCTTTTGATTCATGGGCATAAAATAGCACACTGAAAGTAGAATTGATAGAAAGTTGGACCCTAAAATGCACTCATTTTTCAATTTCAGGTTTTTTGAGTGGACATACGAATGCCAAAAAACTTGAAAATCATGGCTAATCTCAAAAATCTCTAATCTTTACATACAGATTTCAGTATTGAAAAAAATCTGTGTCAATCTAGTTAAATCTGTGCACGTGGCAACCCTGGCGACAGGATAAGACACGAAAGACGTCACGCAATGTTTTCTTCTTACAACAAAAAATCTTATTTATATTCACGAAATAAATGTAAGTGATAGTTTTCTTGATGCAACTGACGATGATTTGCTTGTCTGCATGAGAAATATCGAAAGCAAATATTGCTAAAGTTTGACGTTCTGAACAATTTTCTCATTTGTAACAGTCAGTGTGAAATCTACGCTTCTTTCCAACAGTTTTCAAAATGCTACGCAACATCATGTCAACTTAACAGCGTCAATACAATGCTGCAATAAGCACCTATCTGCTTTGATAAATCCTTTTTTACTGACTGTGGCTACGTATACAGATATCGTGCTATTTCGTTGCAATTCGGACTTTGAAACACAAAAGAGGATGCGCCGGCAATTGAGCAAGCACTCGTTGAAGATAACTCATAGAAGCAAACAGGCCCTTTCCGCAGCTCAGTATTGAACTGAATATTTTACTTACTTCAAACAACACGTTATCACCTCAACATACAGCTAGCTTCCGCTTTCGGCCATCACTGATGGTCGCATTCGCTAGCTAAAGGTAGTCGCCCACATCGTTAAATATGAATCACATCACCGAAAAACCACTATACTGCTATCCGACCGAGCTTTTGTCCTCTCAACCATCACGAACACAACGGAACACGCCCGCGGAAGAGCGATTGGACACCTGTGAACATTTCCGAGGGGATTGTGCATCGTCCATCTACTTACAAAATCGACAGTTCCGACAAAGATAGACCCTGCGGTGAACCACGTCCATTTGCCTACCTTCACTCGGAGTAGGGCTGCATAGTTCCACTTTCGTTCGGGAGTCTCATTACAACTGCGCTTTTTACATCCCAACCCGACCAATCCAACCGAAAAGGGCCAAGCATATTCGCGGCGGAAGGCTTCTGTCCTAACTTGACCGCAATTCATTATGCTGGTAGCGAGCTGGAATCACCTTTTCCACTCTCTGTTGGCAGAAAAGGTCCCCCCGGCCCGAAGCATCATCCAGACGGTAGAGGGTATTTGACTGTTGCAGTTTCGGGTAAAACCTGGTCAAACAGAGCAGCTCCTGTCCCTGCTGGGCCAATCACAGAACGCAGATACCTGCTCACATCGGTGAATTAGCGCTGCCTTCACCACATCAGAGGGAGAAAATGCAGAGAAAACCACCGACGAACGGCCGTCCGGGAACATGAAAAGGACTTGCACTTCAAAGGTCTCGGGCGGGTCTAAACGATACAAGAGGCATTGCTTGGGATTAACTCTCGCCACTGGCCGCTGCATTGTAACACTGAAAATTGGTGAAGAAATGATTGTTTGAAATATGCACAAACAAATCCTATAAATGAGAAACGAACGGACGCTAGCCAAAACAAAAACTGTCAACCATAATCAACTTTTCCCCGGGGGAAACTAACTAACGAACTCAATTTGGAAGCTCGCAAACACCTCACTCAATATATCAGCCATGTCAAAACTTGTTTGCACCATTTAGTTCCAACCCGTGTCGCAGATAATTACGGCTAGCAAAATCATTTCCCGACAACTTCTGTTTCTGCCAACCCTCCGATTAATTCCGGGAGAGTTGCTGCAAGTTGTTTTGCGTCGAACGGAACGGAAACACCATTAGTGCACGATCCAAATGTCAAGTCCCTAGTTTTTGTTGTTGTTGTTGCTGCTGCTGGACCTCGTCCCACACGCCAGAAACCAAGATGAAGACATGCACCATGCTCACAACAACCGAAAGCCATAATTGATTAACTACGACAGTTGCACCAGGCTGAAGCTATCTTCTATCACTGCATCTCTCGGTGGGGGGAAGAACATCTCAAAGTTGTGTGTTGCAGTTCTCTAAGGGATTCCCAGCTTGGAACTACCGAGTAGAAAAAAAAACAATCATCTTCCCGCTTCCACATACATACCAAGGAGACTGCTAACGAGAAGCAACAACACACCGACCGAATCCCCTAGCCAAGGTTCAACGCAAGAAGTGCAGTCAGTGGCAGCGTCGGAATGTTGGAACAAAAAACCCCAAGATACACAAAGCAGAAGGAAAACTTTTTCCACGAAACTTCCCGCCTTCCCGCCTTTCTGTGCCTCTGCGCGCCCAGCTGCCATCGGGTTTCATTTTGTATCATTTTGTTTCACATCTCTGCCACTGTTGTTGGCTAGAATCTTGATGCTTACGGTCGATTTCCAGAAAACGCACACACAAACACACACACACACACACACACACACACATTCACTTTTGTATGCTTGTTGAAAGAAGTAGTCAAGTTTGTCTTTTGGTTTTTTCCCATTCTTTCTTCTTATGTCTAAGCTCTGACTTTGGGCTTCTGACATCTTTCTCTATCTCAGTCGTTCGTCTCTTTGGATGCTGCGAGCTTGGTTCGGTGCCAGATCAATCGAACCGAGCGTCTTTGCTTCCTCTATTGGTGACGACTTGTGTGACTGATTTTTGCCTCCTTTCGTTTCATTTGTGTTGAGATGAGTCTTCCGGAGGTTCCAGCAGCTCGCTGGAGTCGAACTTAGTGTCAAGCGACGGTAGTTTGTGGGTGAAAGGGGTGTGGGTGTGAGTAGTGCCTTTTGCATAAAGGACGACCTGAGCATAGCGGATCTTGGTGCCGATCGGGTTGGCAATTGGAAATGGATTTCAATCCACATTCGTCTTCTCGAGTGAGGCCAGCTAACGAGAAGAATGTGTCGAACGGGTGGGTGGGGGCTAGTGTTGATTGCTCGTTGAGCAAATATTTTTTCAATAGGTCTAAGACTTGTTTTTTTTCGAAATGATATGTTTATGTTCGCATGTTTGCTTTTTGGCAAGACTTTTCTACTTTAGTTTCTGTGTTCATCTGTCCAGTTCACATGTAGAACTTTCAACAGACTCAGGATTGAAGACTTTTTATTTAGATTTTCAAGCCTAATTGAGCTTGATGTTCACGCCCAAACAAATATGAAATTGTTTCAATGTTTTAATTTTCTATTTTTCAATGCTCAAACTTCTCTAACTAGGCTTCTTTTGCGAATTATGCATTTTCAACAACTATTTATGCGAACCAAATTCCAAATGATCCAAAATGGAGTTTTTTATTTCGTACCTTCGAAACGTTAATACGATTTGTGTTGAAGAGCAGTAAGTTGCACTATTTCTTCAACTGTCAATATTAAGCAGACCATTGATTGAACGCTTCATTGATCATGTGAAAGGGATACTTGAAAGTTTACTGTACAAAATCAGTGGGGTTGTGTACAATACACGACCGGTTGACGTAGACTACGTTAAACCAAGTGATGCATTATATTGTCAGGGAAATTCTGTGTGGCTATTATTAGCGTTAAAAGGGTTTCAATTATTCGTGCCGGTCGCTTACCCTTACCGATTGAAGCAGTTCAAGTCACAATATGACGGGTGTGGCTCTTATGGGACATTAGACCAGCGTTTCGAAGCCAGTATGTAAGAAAATTCTATTGTACGCTCTTGAGATATTATTTGATGGCCCTGAAAAGGGCCGTTCGGTTTTATGAAGTCAGTGCTTGGGAAAATTCTTTTGTACACTCTTTATAACTGTTTGATGGCCCTGAAAAGGGCCTTTTGGTTTAAATGATGACACGGCCACGGTTGCACGTTTTACGATGGATTATCATAAAGGCCTAGAAGATAGTTGAGGATCTGTTAGGGAATATAAAATTATTAAATTAATGATAGTTTTGCTCATTCTTATAATCATAATCGCTTGCCTTTACTAAATGTTTATTCGTCGAAAATCAAAATCGTTGGACAAGGTTGCGGCTTATCATTTTTGACTTATCCATATTCATTTGCCGATAGCTCTTCTCAGAAGCTCAATTTCAAAATATAATGTATGATGAACTTATGGTGCTTGAGTAGACCTACAACTTGGTCTAACAATACATAGCTCTATCTCTTATATCTGAGGAATAAAAGCGTATATTCGCAGTGATCTTCGCGATGATAATCGCGGTGAAGATCACGCGATTATCATCGTGAAGATCACTGTGAATATACGCTCTCATGTCGAAGATATAGGAGTTAGAGCAATGTACTGTTTGACAAAGTTGTAGGTCTACTCATGTACTACAAGTTCATCATACATCATATTATCAAATCGACCCTCTGAAAGGAGATATTGGCAAATGAATATGCCTGTGTCAAAAATGATAAGCCGCAACCCTTGTCGTTGGATGGTGGTTTTTGAGTCGAAAACTTTCGATGGATATCATTAAGGATTCTTGTTCGAACGAATTTCAGTAAAGTTTGTTTATATCATCGCTCCGGGCATTTATTTATATTATCGCTCCGATATTATCGCTCCTGAATTCTTATAAATATAAAATAAACACCTGAGAAAATATTCACGCCTTAAAATATGTTCAGCACATTATTTGTATCGATATCATTTGTAGGTTAGGTGACGAAATAGGCCGACGGAAAATAAATAAACAAAAAAAAATCATTTGTAGCTTCGTATCATCACCAGAATACAATTAGTACTATGTTGAAATTTATTAAGACCGGGAGCGATAACATAGAGATATATTCAATTGCTATGACGACATGCACTTTGTCAAATTGATTTCAATTTAATAAATATCAATTTCCTACCTCGAGTTGAAGGACCTTCTCCAGCGTCCCAACTAATTGTTGGCAACGCATTACCTCTTGCTGCTTTCAATTTCGCCTGATAGCTACGAGCTCGCTCGGCATCGGTGCATGGTCGTTTCGGAGGATTTCCCGTATGTTCGCTCTTCATGCGCTTCCTGAATCTGCGCAAGCGTTCTGGATCAAATCGGTTAGGCATTCTCACTTTCACTATGTTTCTCATAAAATTGTTCTTCCTAGAGGTAGGACTCTATCCAACGCGAATCGTTAACACAACAAAACAACTGTTTATAACACACTATTAATTGGAATTTACAGAGAATGTTGGTTCGGAATATCATGTTCGACATCGAAAATGGTGTCCGTGATAGGGAACTTGTGTGGTTTAAGTTATGCGACGAAGGGAAAACTAGTTTTGCTAATACCACTGGCTGCCAATCGACAATTTGAAACGAAAATCCCAATCAAACAAACTCTCAAGCTGAGGATATTGAATTGAAAAAAGCAAAACAAATCAAAGCACCAGTAGGCTTTGCTTTATTTTCACTGATTTTATGGATCCGCTGCATAGCACACTGTTGCCTAGTAACGACTTGGCAAAATCCAATATGACTGCCAATTGACCGAAATGTAAGATAAGCTCTTATTCAAATTACTCTCTTAAATAAGAAATTGAATTGATTTATTGATTCATCGCGGGTTGCGCCAACCAGCTAGGAAAAAAATTTCACCGACGGTGAATTGTCCTGCTCGCCTTCCATGGAGGCTCTCCCGCAAACAGTAGCGTTTTTGCAGTCATGACGAATAAATCGGCACTAGATTAAATGGCGCACAAACCGAACGAAATATTAATTTAATTCTTATATAAACAACTCTCTGAACTGGATTGGTTGTCCTCAAAAGGACAAATTATTTATAAGTGGGTTGCGCCAATCAGGTGGGTAAAATTTTCCCGACGGTTCGCCGTCTATGGAGGCGTTTTTGCAGTTGCGGCGAACGAATCGGCACCATGATATTAGGCGCAAAAACCAAACGAAATAAAAGTTTGATTTTTGTGTAAACAACTCTTTTAATTAAATTGGTTGTCCTCAAAAGGACAGATTATCAATTTATGGATTGCGCCAACTTGCTGGGTAAAATGTTTACCGACTGCTCGCCCTTCATCGAGCACCGAACTAAATTTAAGGTTAGTTCTTTAATAAACAACTCTTTTATTTTTTATTTATTGTCCTCAAAAGGACAGATTATATCCACCAACTGCTGCTCGGTCCCAAGGACGCTTTCCCCCAAACAGCAGCGTTTTCGAAGTCGTGGCGAAACAATCGCCACGATGAGGTAAGATGGCGGCTTGCACAAACCGACGCGATTGTGCGCCCCCATAATCCGCCATTTTACCTCATTGCGACGATCGCTGTTTGGGAGAGCCTTGGTACTTACCACCACCAGCTGCTACGTGACCATCATCTGCTCTGCGACCAGCTCCACTGCCGGACGAATGAGCAGCTGCGACCAGCTGCCTGCGACCAGCGACCAGCTCCGCACAGCTTCAATGCTGCCAAGCGAAAAAAAGGCAAAAAAAGCGAAAAAGGTAAAATTTTTCCTAAGTGTGCGTTTTATACCATTCTCAGCTGCATGCGAGACGTACATGGAGAGACGAATGACTTGATTGGTTAAAGTCTCTCTCTAATACAAAGAAGAAGAAGATGATGCAAGACGTTCCTTGCTTCGATTTGATATGTGTAATAGGAAATTTGGGAAATTTACCCTGCAAAACGACATTATAAGACATAGCCCTTATATAGTGACGGTCACAATATTTTAGATTTTCATTTGACACCCTACCCTTGCCGTAAGACGTAGTCTACGTCAAAAAATCTAGAGCTCGAATACTTCTGGAATATGATGGAACCAAAATGGTAGGAAACCTGTGCATACGAAGCAGTAGACGGTAATAAAGATCGGAAGGCACGTGCAAAGATCCACGTGCGGGAACCAGAACCAGCCCCAGCAATACATGCTGTTCAATAAGTTCGAATACATGTACATGCCAATAATGTGATATTGAAATTCTGTTGTTGTTCGTTTCCTACGGGCTATGAAAGAGTATCGGAACATTGTAATTAAACGTTTTTTGAACGGTGAGTGACCTGGCGATGTATTCCGGCAGCTGAAGTAGCATGGAGTCAAGCAGAACTTTGTCTACACGAACGTCAGGAGATACCAGGAGACGTCCTTGACCGAAGACCGTACGAGATAAAATCGACCGCGTTCGGCGAGCACGCCACGGTTCATCTTTTAGCAAGGAGCTTGGTTATAAGCCTTACCAATAACGTCCTCATTGTGGCGGAATTCGGAACCTTATTCTCCATTATCCGGAGCCCCTTGACCTTTTGAACAAGTTTGCTGAAGGTCCAAACATTCTATGGCTTCGGGATTACGATATAAACTTGCTAAAAAATGAAATCTTTCACATGCCTACTAGCGCCACAAAGTGACGGAATTTTGAACCATACTTTAAATTTTCTGGAAACTTTTAACAAAAACTTTGTTGAAGAGTAAAACTTTCTAGGTACTTGAGATCACAATTAGAAATCGTTAACAAATGAACTTTTTGCATGGCCACTAGCGCCACCAGGAAACCGTTATTCCAACCATACTCTCCACTTTCCGGTAGACCTTGACTTTCTAAACAACTTTACTCAAAGTTCAAACTTTCTAGGAACTCGAGATCATATGAACTCTCTTGCATCCTCACTAGCGCTACTTACTGACCGAATGCCTTACTAGGCTCTCTATCTTTTGCATTCCCTCAATCTTCTGAACAACTTAACTTTTTAAGTCTTGTTCAAAAATGTTCTCTTCCACATGCCGACTTACGCGACAAAGTGGCCTTCCACCTTCTGAACAGGTAGAAGGTTTTCAAAAAAGGTACCATGAATTCTTCTGTTCTAAAGGGCGATACGGTCAAAATTTGGTCAATATCAACTTGACGTATTTCTTTCAATTTTGCATTTAAAAAACCTGAACACCCCTCATTTTGAAGGTGTGTGTGTGTAGAATGTTGCTCCTATTTTGATTTTGGAATTCACTCTTCAGTTGTCAAAATGCCGTCCAAGCAAGAAGAGCAGCGTATCAAAATTTTGCTCGCGCATCGCGAAAATCCGAGCTACTCGCACGCAAAGTTGGCAAAATCGCTAAAAGTTGCCAAATCAACCGTTACAAATGTAATTAAAGTGTTTGGGGAACGTTTGTCGACAGCCAGGAAGTCTGGATCGGGGGGAAATCGAAAACCGGAAGCCGCTGAGACGACAAAGAGAGTTGCCGGTAGTTTCAAGCGAAACCCTAACCTATCTCTCCGAGATGCCGCAAATAAGCTGGGTGTATCGTCTACAACCGTGCATCGAGCCAAAAAAACGTGCCGGACTATCGACTTACAAGAAGGTAGTGACTCCAAATCGCGATGATAAACAAAATACGACGGCCAAAGCGCGATCCCGGAGGCTGTACACGACGATGCTGACGAAGTTTGACTGCGTGGTAATGGACGACGAAACCTACGTCAAAGCCGACTACAAGCAGCTTCCGGGACAGGAGTTTTATACGGCAAAGGAAGGGAAAGGTAGCAGATATTTTCAAGCACACGAAACTGTCAAAGTTCGCAAAGAAATATCTGGTTTGGCAAGCCATCTGTACCTGTGGCTTGAAAAGCGGCCTTTTCATAGCTTCCGGGACTGTCAACCAAGAAATTTACGTGAAAGAGTGTTTGAATAAACGTCTGCTGCCTTTCCTGAAGAAACACGGTTGTTCCGTACTGTTTTGGCCGGATTTGGCATCTTGCCATTACGGTAAAAGGCCATGGATTGGTACGCCGCCAACAACGTGCAGGTGGTTCCCAGGCGACAAGAACCCTCCCAACACGCCAGAGCTCCGCCCAATTGAGAAATACTGGGCTATTGTCAAGCGGAACCTAAAGAAGACCAAAAAAACTGCTAAGGACGAGCAGCAGTTCAAGGCAAACTGGCTTTCTGCGGCGAAGAAGGTGGACAAGGTGGCTGTACAAAATCTGATGGCAGGGGTCAAGCGTAAGGCCCGGCAATTCGGATTTGGAAAAGCGGAAGCCTAACTGAATATTTTTTCCTGAATTTTATACTAATTGAACTTGAAAAATAAATTTAATTTGATTTTTTAAATAAACGATTTCACCGATTTACACGCGTTTTCCCTTGACCAAATTTTGACCGTATCACCCTTTAGGTGAAACGATACTTTTAAGAGTAATGCAATATTCAAGTGTGTGTGTGTTGCAATACTTTTCGATGTGTGTCGATACTTTCGTCTAGTAGTGTACGTAAATAAATGGGTATTCTTCAAATGGGTTGTTGAACGTACAAGGCTTAAAATATCTGCATCTTAGATAAATACAAATTCGAAATACATTCCATCGCTACAGGTTCCTCTATAAATTACTGAAACATAGATTGTACATACAAAAACTGCTGCATATAAATGGTAAATCATTACATCATTCCATAACAAATATACAGTTTTGCTTCTGTTCATAAACCACTTGGGCAGTTAGGGGCGGGGAAGGGCGTCGAAAAAGTCTACGCAGACCTTTTAACTCTCTCTACAAAACGGATATTCATACCCTCAACCCAGAAAAAATACCGTCATAAGTTGAGTTGACTCATAACAAACATATTCCAGGTGAATCCAAACATAGAATTAGTTTATCTTGGCCGCAAACATAAACTTGCTTTCTTTCAAACATATTCTTTGTCTAAAACCAAACGAAATCGATGTTATGTCTATTTTCAACAGATTAATGATACACTCAGTAGCAAAAAAAAAAGCCGAGCAAAATTTTGCTTCCAAAAACCGCGTTGTTCAACCTCCTGTCAATTTGTCAATTATCCATATTTTTAGCTGAAAATTTCACAACATGTTACAAAACGTATAGACCACCAATTTCATGTTGATAAAATTTATAAATTTGGAGTTATCATAAAATATGTGAAAAAAGTCATTTTTGGACATAGCAATAACAAAAATCCGTATTTCTGTGAAAAAATTAGGTAGCAAAAGCTTATAAAAGTACAGAAAATAATGTGGACGAAATTTGAACTGTTTCCATTAAGTGGTTTGGACTACAGCAGGCGTCAAAGTTGACGTACCAACATGAGCATTTCCCTTTTTCACCCGATGCTGACCTTGCTGAAATATCGGTGCAAAAAAAAGCCGAGGTGTATTCATCTCCAGCGGGTTATTCCAGGGAGAAAATGACGCTTCTTCGATGACGTCTAATGCCAGCATCCGGTCAATTTCTCGATTCACTTCTTCTAAAACGTACGGAAACAAAGAGCTAAACGCTACAAGAGCTGAAGTATATCCCAAAATTTAACTTTTCTCCGGCTATGGCCATGATCCCAATTAACTGATGTAAGGCCGCTCGTCAGGCCCCGTGTAGGAATTTTTAAAATTATCAACCAAGGTTAGATTTTTGAAAAATTTGTTACATGGATATATTTTTCGCATTTTGACTGTTCTTCCCCAGAAAAAAGCACAGCAATATAAAACGATCAAACAGTAACAAAAGGGGTAACCAGTTTTGATAAGCATAAGGATAGTGATTCCAAAAACTGTTCAAGCATTATTCAACTCACCCAAACATTCGTTAAACGAGTATAAACCTATCATTTTAATTAGTCCAATTGCGTAAACCGTTTAACCAGGTGTTGGCACCATGAAAATCTCATAAGAGCCCGGTTCGATTTAGCTTCTAAGAGCTTCACAACTGAATATCCACTGTCATTCAGTTCTCGTTCTCTAATTGCATCCATGGGCCGGGATGCGGATGACCTCGTTGGTTGTTGGCAGGAAAATTAAATTCAGCTCGTTTGAATTTCATCTTCTGACTGCAGGACGCGTCCCTGCTTTGGTCAATTGTTTTTGAGCTTTGTAGCATGCTGAGGACTAGAGACCGAAAGCAAGATCATCAACCTGCCAGAATTCCTCAAATAGCGATAACCCTTGGCTTTCTCTCTCACCGTCAGTAGTGCAGAGTGCACTGTTGTTATCATCGGACTGATGTTCATTGCCGCATTGCTGTTGACGGACGGAGGATGAGCCGACCATCAGTCGGTCGGTTGGTCGGTCCTCGTTCGAGAGATAAGTTGGAGCAAACATATGTCATTAGAGGAATTCGAATTCGGTTCGTGCCGTGATGATTAAGTGTAGGAGTATAGGGGTTTTGTGTTGGCAAACAAAAGCAAATAGATATCAGTTTGAACGTATTTCATTAAGCTCACCGAAATTGTTTGAAAAGCAAACTGCAGCAGAGCCCGTCGCCGTTGGTTGAAGATCCTGTGGGCAAAGCAGGTCAATGATATAAGCTTTACGGAAATCAATTGTTTGAAGGGTAATTGTGTCAATCATGCGTCGTGCCTTTGGCAGCGATGGAATAGGGTTGTTCTCATGAGGAAATTGTTCATTTAGATCGAAAGGATATTTGAACAACATTGAAAACCAACATCTGAGCTCTGTCAACCGACTTTCTTTCATGCATCAGTTCATCGCTCTAACGACATTTGCAATCAACCTAGCTGGTGCAGCAGGGCATTGCAAATCTGATTTTCGATTAGACTGCCTTCATTTGCCAGATCACAACCAGATGCAGTTCATCGCTTTCGTATCCTGCCCGAATAGTTTCGGGGAACGGAATGCCCCTTCTCCTCCTCTGGCTGCCCTGCTGGAGCGAACACACGTGAATGGCGACAACGCTCTGCTCCACAACATCAAACACCGCCAGCCACGCGAGAACTTCGTTTGAAGTCGAATTGAATGTTTTCGAATCGAATTACTGCTTTGTCGGTGTGTGTGTGTGTGTGTGTATGTGTGCACTGTATTCGAGTTGCCTTACCAAACGGCAAGATGCTGTCGGTAAAGTGATGCAAGATTTCGTACCAATTTGCCCTTGCAATGCGCCATTTGCCGTTTCCCGATAGTTGAAAACTTTAAGTGGCTCTGTCACCTTCTTTCAATGGCATCCAGGAATATCTAATGGAGAAACAAAAAAAAAAAATACCCCATTCGCATAAGTTTACAAAGAATGCAAACTGGAGTTTTTTTTTCTCCCCCACTACACAGGGATGGCGCAATTCTGGGACAGGAAGCTCTGGAACTTTTATTTAATTTGAAACTTTCTTTTCATTTCGCTCTAGGAAACAAACCGTTCGTTCCTGGGGGGCGAGGGGATAGGGCACTGCTAAATATTTACTCAAGCGCTTTTCTTGGACCTGAGGAAAACTGAACCCGCCTTCAGAAGAACTTTCCGGTCACGTTATTGGTTTGGAACTACATTTTGAACGAAAAACTTAAACACAGTTAGATTTCTGTCCAAACCAGCAGCAGCGTCTTTGAATGCCCTCGCGATACATGTTCCTTAACCCGGCTTAAACTGAGGGAACTGTTTTGGTAGTGTATTACGAGAGCAGAAGGAAAAAAAACGCTGAGTGAAAGAGGTATCCTCCGATCACACACACACGGCGCAGGGATACGATCGATGTATCCTTATTTATTTTCTTTCTTCATCTGTGCTTCGAGTTTTTCTACTGGGGAAAAGTTTGTCCTGCACCGGAGCGCATATTAGTGAGCTTTTGTGGGAGCTTCGAAAGAGTGGTCTAGTCGTACGTAAGATTGCAATGGACGTGCTCGCATTGGACAAAGTTTGGGTAGCAATTTTTCATTTACCTTCAATTCTCTTTCATGAAGAAAATCGTGGCCATGGTTGAGGGCGGCGACGATCAGGAATTTCGTTGGTAAGGCTTCCTTTCTTTTGAGAATACTTCGACGATTGATGTACTGATTGAATGCAGTTCAAGAATATTTAACAGCTAGGAAAAGTAATAACAGACAATCAAAGAGCTACTGGGATTCGAATCAGCAAGCTAGAATTTGAATGCAATAAAATGGAGGGTATTCATAGTCAAATAATAATCAAAAAACAATCGCGACATGATAAAGATAATATTTAACGACGTGCACAATCATATAGACATACCAAAGTGGAAAACTTTGATTCCCTGTGAGGGCTTACTTTTGTTCACTGAAAAAAATCAGTTGCATAATTTGTTACTTTATGTAATGCTTTTGTCCTAAAGGAATTCCTATAATAATAGTAATATTTATATTTTGCCATCAGGGTAATCATTTCCGAGTGAGCTGAATAATCTATACACAGAAAAAAAAATTCCCGTTAATGAAAACGGACCGTGAAATAGTTCACGTTTTTAGGATATTTTCCGTTAAACGTTATTTAGTTCATGATTATGTGATTTAGTTTACGGTGTATTTTAGCTTTTTCTCGAATTTATGCTGCAGTTCACGGATCTGGGCAAGGATTTTTGTCAGTGCATATATAAAAACGACTGTCTGTCTGTCTGAACTCAAAAACTACAGAGCCGATCGGCGTTAAAATTTGTACGCAGGGGTTTTTGGAGCTGGAAAAAGGTTCTTATGATGGTATGCATTTGCAAATTTCTACTTAACTCGAGAACTAACCAAGCAAGTGGATCCAAATTTGACATGTTGAGGTTTTTGACGACAAGAAATGTTTCTATGGTCGTTGTAGACCCTTTATCCATCTGAAGGGGAGGTTAAAAATTGAAACCCAATTCTGCATAGTTGAAGAACTAATCAAGCAAATGAAACTCAATTTAGCATGTTGGGGTTTTTGAAGACCCCTCCTCCTCTGAACGGGGGTGCTCTCATGTAAATGAAACACAAATATCAACCAGAGAATTATCCAGGCAACTTTAAGACAAAATTTGAATTCATCGGGTAAAATGCGCGTGCTGATAGGGTTTGTGAACAAATTACGTAATACATGAAGGGGGTGGGGGAGGGGGATTGAACAACCGTTACTTTTTGTGACATATGGGGAGGGGGGTTTTAAAATCGTTACGTAACAAAATAACCAATTTGAAAAAAAAAAATCAAAAGTGAATAACCATTTTGCATCAATTAAATTTCCTGTGTGACAAGCAAAGTAGCAAGTAGCAAGTAGAAAAGCCTATTGAGGTGGCGGATACATCCGTGCCTTGACCTACCCCGCAGAGATATGTTTGGCAGAGGTAACGTCCTTGGTTCGAGTACTACTTTACCCACCCAAGTAACACACAAAACATCTTTTGAAATCGATTTATAAACAATATGTTGTTTACAAGTATTATAAGTAAAACATTAAACAATTATTGTCTTGTAGCAGTTATGTTTTTGTTTCCTTAAAACACACTATACTTGAAGTACTTCGAAAGATCGATCTTTCATTCTTACACCGTTACAAAACATTATCAACACAAACTTTTTCGTAATCTATTTTTCTGTTCATTAGATTGCAATGTGCATGTTTTTTAACAGTTTTTGAAATGTTTGGGTTCTCTGTCGTAAGTAGAATAAAAAAGATTAGCAGTTGGTTTTTTTTCACACTCGGCAAAACCAAGCACGTAAATTGAAAGTGGTGTTTTTAATGTGACTTTCAGATGTTCACATTTTTGTATACTAATAAATTGATAGCCACGGGGCTTCAAATGGTGAGTTGACAACTTGGCAGGAGGGTGCGACCGACCTCCGGTCCTCACAAGTTCCTACTTCACGCCTCCACGAGTCATATGATCACAGAAGACTGCCAGCTGAAACATGGAGACGCTGGTTGGCGTAGCCTGGGCAATGTTGTCAATCTGACAATAGCGAAGTGAGGGGGTGCGACCGGTAAATCATATCATAATTTCATCAGGTATTATAAAATAAAAAATAATATAAATTTTTTTTCTCATGTCATACATTGTCTAAGTTTTCTGGGAGTTTGTGTACAATTGCAACAAAACAGCAGTCGGCACAGATGTTATTTTCAGTTTATATTATAATATCTCTTGACAATATATATTATCACATAGGACATTGTTTATTCATAACCATTATCAATCTTCTTTATCATCATCATTATCATTTTGATCATTACTGGTGTTTTCAGGATTTATATTTTAACATATTTTTTTTAATATTTTCACCTAATAGGTTATATATACTTTTAATTATTATGTCTTATATGTCCAATTATCATCATGATTTAGAAGTATCTACTGCCTTGAATAAAAGAAGCTGCATCGGAATCTATGGTAGGCTTTTGCACTTATTACCTAATGTATTTTTCAATTCAACTTTGCAAATAGACCTTTTCCAAATCTGTGCTGTTTGCCATTCGGATTGTGTCTGATGTTACAGTTCCATTTTTGTCACTCACAATACCATTATATTTGATGATATTTTTTATTGATTTTACTTCATAGATGATTTAAAAATGCTTTTTGTTGTTTTACGTCCATTTGTCTTTAACTCCCTGTCAATAAAATCTTCTCTGTTTTTCTTACACAGGAGCAATAATTATTAAGCCAGCAAAAATAAAAGCGTATTGCTGTAATAGAAATCAACACCAAGCAGCAAATAGTGACCATGGCAACAGTAGATTAAAATGTATAAATGTAATTTTTTTAAATTTAACAAACTTTTTTAGGATACCCCAAATCAAGATTTTGGGAAATTGCTGCTATTGCTGAAAACAAACGAAAACGTTCTTAAGCGCGAAAACACAGAACTCTCCACTTTAACACTTTACAACATTTCTTATATTTCAGGATCCACCGAAAGAGATCATAAATAATAGATACCGAGTGATTGCAGTATTTTTAATTCACATAAATATATACACTATTATATAAATATTTCATGGGAATGGGAGGGACCATCAGGGCACCCGATTGAAGCACTCTGGATGGGGAGAGTGGAAATGCCAACTCCCCATTGTTAACAGTTTGTGAATAGAGGGCGGGCTCTTCTCCCCGACCATTGGGGCATCCTCATGTTAGATAGCTTGCTCTGTTGACCAATTGTTCAATCTTGTTGTTGGAAGGAGATTCTCTATATCCCTGTGGATACGTATAAGTGATGTTGCCTATCGATCCACCCAACCCCTTTTTGGCCCTTCATACAATGGCATGATTAGGATAATCAGTGGTTATGAAAGCTTGACCAAGTCTAACAGCGAGGAGAGCTCACTGCTGTCGGACTTAGTTTCCGTGTTACAATGGGTGGTAGTACATATCATACATCATATCATACATCACTAATAAATTGATCGTCACGTTCTTGACCTTAAATAGTGAAATGGACTCCGAGCCAGAATTTTCTGACGCTGATAAAATGTTGTGGAAAAAAAAAAAATGGGCATTTCTACAAACAAAATAGAATATTGATAAAGAACATATCGCAGGGAACTGCACAAAATAGTAATTACTCAACGCCAGTTGAAAACATCAATCAGTTAACAATTAATATACCTTCGGAACCAGACACTTCATATTATGGATATGGAAGTTTAAAGCTTTCAATAAAGATTATGAAACAAAAGATGAAATTAATGACAGTCAAATTGAGTCCGATGAATGTTCATTTGAATCAGATCCGCAGGAGTTTTGCAATGATATCAGGGAGTGGGCAATTGACCATCAAGTTAAACATGCCGCCTTAAATGATCTTTTGATAATAATAAAAAGTCATGTACCGGACAATGTGCAACCCAAATGTGCCAGAACTTTATTGCAAACGCCACGTTCAACAAAAATTGACAGGAATGACCGCCTTGGAGGACAATATTGGCATAATGGCCTAAAAAAAGTTCTAATAGAAAGTTTTTCTACTATCACTCATATTCCAAAGACCCTTTCTTTGAATGTCAATATTGACGGATTATCAGCATTCAAAAGCTCTTCTTCCTCAACTAAAGGATAGTGTACCTCCCCTTACTGTAGGAATATTTTGTGGAGCAAGTAATACATAGGAAATAATTATATAATTGTACTTTACTTAACCATGATGTTTTTTGTTACAGATAAGCCTGAAGATGTTAATTTATTCCTAGAGCCATTTGTCGTGGAACTAAACGATGCTTTAGAGCAAGGCATAGTTTTTGACAAAAATAAAATACAAATTATATTAAGGTGCTTAATTTGTGACACGCCTGCCCGCTCAATGCTTCGAGGTAAACCATTGAAAAAAAACTTTTCCCTTACCTACATTATTTTAATTATTATAGGCGTGATTGGCCACAATGGATATAATTCATGCCTAAAATGTATTACGGAAGGAGAATACTCCTATGCATTTAGAACCATGATCAATCATGAGACAGAGGCACCTTTGAGAAATGACAATGATTTCAGATCACGTGTTTATGAAGGTCATCACAAAAATATTACTATTTTGGAGTCCATTACTGGCTTGGATATGGTGCGTGATTTTCCAATTGGTGATGCCTTACACCTAATTGACTTAGGGATTACGAAACGTTTTTTAAATGGTTGGACATGTGGGTCCCTCAACAACCACGACTCTAAATGGTCGGCGCAAGAAATTAATAGTGTCACAGCTTTTCTGCAAAGTTGTAAATTACCTAGAGAATTTAAACGACCTGTACGTGGCTTGGACCAAATTGCACGGTAGAAAAGAACCGAATTTTGAACTTTCTAGATATATCTTAGTCTTAAAATCGTAACAAAGTTCTTCACAAACAATGATATATCTGAACATTTCCTGACCTTCTTTTGTGCTATTCTAATTTTTTCCAGACACGACCAATCTCCAAAAATTATTCTGTTGCCAGAAGCCTTATCAAATATTTTCTAGAAGGAATCAAAATTTTGTAATGTTATGCAATGTAATGCAAATGTTTTGTAGTAACATTCACAATTTATCCCACTTGATGGATGATGTTGAAAGGTTCGGACCTCTCGACACGTTTGACGCTTATCCATTTGATTTCAAACTTTTTGGTCTGAAACGACTGATTCGTAGTGAAAATTTGCCTTTGGCACAGGTCGCTAGAAGAATATGTGAAATCCAGTTGAACAATTTTAGTCGCAAAAAAGACGTTAACTGTAAACCCAAATTAAAGAAACACATTTCGAATAATTTGATTGTTTCTTCATCTTTATCCAACTCATCAGAGGCCTATTCGTTGATTGATTTTGGAAGCTTTTGTGTAGATGCGAGTTCAGAACCAGATCGATGGATTTTAATAGATTACTGCAAAATAGTTTCAGTTCAATATATAGTACACAATACTACAAACGGTTCAACAGAATTGTATGGAAGCCCTCTCCGTAATGTATTTGATTTCTTCAAAAAACCTGTGCGTTCTTCTTCACTGTACATCTTTGCATCAAATTTAAGAGAGAATGTCAGTAACTTTTACAAACTAGAGCAAATAACATGTAAAATGGTTAAAATCAACTGCAGTGACAACAATTTTCCAAAATCAGTTTTTCTACCCCTTGTTCATACATTAATGTAACAATATGTTGTAATTTTATCTATCCGTCATGATATCTCGAATAAAAGAATAAAACATTAAATAAGAACATGAAACAAGTTTATTTCTCATTAATTCCATTTCAAATGTAAAGAAAAACAAAATAAAAACAAAAACGCTCAAATCAATGTTTCACAAAACTATTTTGAATGTTGTGACTCTTCTTCGGACGAACTGGCAGTATCAAGATGCATATCCCCAAGGTTTGATTGATTCGCTACAATTCTACGTTTTCGTGAACAAGTTGCTCACTGATTCTGGGGTCCTCTAAGGAATCGTTGTATCTCAATATTCTTTTGACGAAGGAATTGGCCAAAACACTTATCGTTAGCTTCAGCAGTATGTGCGATATCAGCAGCACATACAACGCGTTGTACAAAGGACACAAAATACGGAAACGTTGATTTAAAACTTCGATTGCGGATAACTGGGGATTCGGCATTTTTTCGATTGTTTCCTTTCCATGAGAATTGCGAGAGAATGGTTGGCAGCAACAGTTTTCTAAGTAACGTTTTGAAGAAAGGAGTGCCCTCCCGTTTACCAGTTAATGAATACTGGCTATCAAAATATCTAAAACTGCGGTCTTCATATTCTTTCATTTTGAGAATTCCCTCAAAAATCGTGAGCTGAACTTCTGACGGTATCGGGAAAAGAACTTCGATGTCAGGAAACTTCTCTTGTACCCGCTTCTTCTCATGCGTGCATGTTGCAGAACTTTTTGCATTCATAAGTTTATTAAAATTTGATGAAAATACGAGCACTTGTTCCAACAAACCTTCCATCCTTGTTAATCTGGCTTAAATTTCTTCCACTTCACTCAATCTGATTTTTTCTTCAAGAATGATTTCAGGTTCCGTTACAGCCATCTGCTCATTTGATGTTTCTTGAACTAGTTCGGCATTAGGAATAGTCGAACTATCCATCGATGTTCCTCCTACAATCTCGAAACAGTCATATCCCAGCGATATGTACTGTTTTCCGTTGTGGCCATTGACAATATTGACGGGCTGAATCTCGGACTGAAACATATTCGTTACCTGCAAAGCACAAATAAATATATTTAATTGAATTTATGATGCAACTCACTATAAATACCCTGCTACAATATTTTCCTGATCGAACTCCCTAGGACTTTCTCAATAAAATTGTGAACTTGATTGATTTTTTGCTTGATTTTGTTTGCTACACAGCCATTGCATCTTACTCACATTTAAGATAGCTCAAATTTACACATATCGGCTTTATACAGCGGATAAGAAAAACCTTAAAGACTTTCTCATTCAAAATAGCAAGAAAACTACATATTTTGGTTGAATTTTCTTAAATTCAAGTAATTTCATGCGAATGTATCAGAATGTTTTACTCATTTACTGAGTTATACAGTCAAAACATTTGAGTTTTGTACAACGACCGTGTTTAATTTATCATTTTCATCAATCCTAGACAAAATAGTCAAAAGGTCGAAAGTAACAATTGTAAACAATGAATTAAAACGTAAATTTCCTGGAAATTCCAGGTTGCAAACAACTACATCCACTTCCGAAGGGAAGGTTATAACTCCCTGCATCTGTTTATGGTGCTATTTTGTTTGTGGAAGCAAGCAGATCCCAGAAAAATACGGTAGAAGTCATTGTTTACAAATGTTACTTTCGACCTTTTGACTATTTTGTCTAGAATCATTAATCGACATAAATTTTTCATTAGGTACAAACTGACAAATGTAAACAATGGCTTTTTTCCATAAATTCCTCATAATACAAAATCTACTTATGCATGTCACTACACACCAAAAAATGATCAAGGATTTCAGCAAAATGATTTGCTGAAAAACCATCAGCAATATTACGTTTTACTGAAACTTAGCAATTTGGTTTGTTTTTACTGAAAAGCAGTAAACTGACCCTGATTGCTGAACACTCAGCGTCTTTCACCAACTAATTGTCAGTCTGTCAAATAAAAAAAAAAAAAAAAGAAACGCTGTCATTGTTTTGTTGGCAGCGCTCGTGCAATTTTCAAAATCCATCCCGAGGAGTCAAGCGTGCAGTTCCTGGACCACAAACAGTCGTGAACTTTTTGGATCGTATTATCGAGTGGATCAATGTTTGAGCTAACACATTTTTCAAAACTTTTTGAAAATAATACTGATCATCTTTTTCAGCCTGAAGACGACGTCGAACAATTCACTTCTGGCCACACGAAAACGAAGCTCCCGATCCTTATCATAAAGGCACCGCAGTACGAGGAAGGAGCTGCGTATATCCGGTTAAACCGACATATATTTCGGGTAGGATGTAATATCCCTCGAGCATTTTTACTGCTAGTGCAAACTTTTTATATATTCAAGTTGAAGTTCGAGCCGTCTCTCGCATTTTTTTTTTAATTTTTTACTGGAGCTGTTTTGGCCGTGGACAATGTGACCACAACCGTGAATAACCTCATTTTTGAGCTTGACTAAGCAAGATACTGAAATATAAATGAAAAAACCAAAATAAAATATGTTTTTAATAATCGTGAACATGAAATGGAAACCAGAAAACTGATTTTTCAGTAAATTGACAATTTTTGCTGAATTCTGCCAGCAAAGTGCCGTCAATTCACGAAACAGCAAAAATTGCTGAATTTTCAGTAAACTGATAGTTTTTACTGAATTATATCAGCAAAGTGCCGTCAAATCACGAAACTGCCAAAATTGCTGAATTTTCAGCAAAAATCATAGGTTTACTGAAAGTTCAGCAAACTTCTGTCAAGCAGGATGACATTTCGCATTGCTGAAAAAAACAGTAATTTTATATTGCTGAAATGATTACTGAAATTTCAGCTCGGCAAAATTCAGCAAAATTTAGCTGATTTTCAGCGAAAAAAAATTTGGTGTGTAGAACCGAATAGACGACACTTACTCGTCGAAATTCTCGTGCTGGTATAATGAAGCGAATTTTTAATGTCTAGTAATTCGCGGAAGAAGACATTGTTCGCGTTTGTCAGTTAGGTCCTAATGAAAAGTCTTTGTCGAAATGAGTAAGTTTCATATATCGTATACGAGTATACTCCTACCAAATTCTAACCACAGGTGAAACCTGAGTAAATTGCACTAGTGCAAAGGGATAATCTTTTCTCTTTGTTTGAATGTATTCTTAAGTATAAATTATAAATTATTGCATGAATTATTGCACATTGTATTGCGATCACCTCGCGCTACTGTCGGCACTATCTTAAAGTTAAGAATATTGTAGGGAGTAGGGATAGGGAGATATTGTAGGGGGCATTTCCAGTTTTCAACTGCTACAAAAATAAACACATCGTAGTGTAAGACCGTATATGAAAAGTATTGACGACTGTCACAGCAAAATTCCAATCCAACCGTCAAAACTCGTTCCAATCAAATTACAATGGTTAAACAATAAAATAAACTCTAACAGTATTTGTATGCAAAGTCTTGAATGCCAATTTCTTGCAAAGCTTGTGGCCTACCATGGAACACAAACGCGTGACACAAACGGGTAGTGGATACTTTCCCCTAAACGTTGATGTCATCATTTGAATGGGCGATCTAATAATTTTCAAAGCAAGGCCTTAGCGCTTTGTTTACAATACAGCTTTTGAAATCAAAGCATTCTAATGGCTCTATTTTATATTTTTTCCATTTGTGATCGATTGGAACGAGTTTTGATGGTTCGATTTGAATTTCGTGATTACAGTCTTCCATATTTTTATTGTAGTTGATTTCATTGTAATGTTTTGTTCTGCTGTAATATTTTGATTAGATAGAGATTATTGACAAAATAAAATGTGCACTTACTTCAGAATCCGTGGACTGGCCCAATTGTATTGCCTGTACAGTAGCGTTGGGAGTTGTTGTTGTTAACAAAGTAACATCCTGTTCTTCCGAATGACTTCGAATTTCTTGAGACTGAAGGTGAGTTGATGGAGTATGTATGATACCTGGATTGGTAGCGGATGAGTCCAGACCCAATGAGGCAAAGTTATATGCTTGAAGTGTTGAGTTCAGAGTGTTAGAAGTCGACGGCTCATTTGGAAACGATGCTGAAACCTGCACAGAGTTACGTGCAGGATGTTGTTGTTGATTGACATGTACCCTGTTGATTGTTTGGTCTACGGATATGTCATTAGATAGAAGTTTTTTAGCAGCTACGAATCCATCAGATTCCTTGAATGGTATGTAAAGAGCTAAATTGAGGAACTAATGCCATTTGACCATAAACAACAACTTACCTTTACTGGTTTCTGAGGTGGAATTAAACTGTAAGCCTTAGACTGAAATTTCAATTTCTTTTTTGGAGGGCGTCCACGAGTTATTTGTTGCTGGACGGCATCTTCGGAATCCGTGATTTGCTCGAGTCTTGTAATCACATCCTCTGCTTCACGATAGTTTTTGGATCGACCAACAACTTTACAATTTTGTTTTATCCATGACACATTTGGAATGCTGGTGGCATTCGTCGAAACGGAAATGAAATTATTTGGAGGAAACGACACATGATCACCTTGAACTTAACCTGAAGTTACGATTGATACAAGAGGCTTGGATTTTTTAGTTTTTCTTGTCTGGACTACACAAAACACCATGTTTATTAATTCCTGAACCGTTCTACAGAAACTACACTAGCCAACTACAAAAGAATGTTTGGATAATAAAGGCTTCTGATCAGAATGTTCTTTTGATGTTTTAGTAATGTGATAATTGAGAATGAAGATAAACACGTTTCGGATCAAGTTGTATAAAAGGTTTTTTGTGAATATATAAAACACAGATGCCTCGCAGTCGCCAAACGGCTTTGGTTTGTTTTCGTGCATCTTGTTTTTAAGTACTGTACGGGTAGTTTTTTTTACATAAAACCGGCCAACACCAGAGTTTCAAACATATCCTATTATTCATTCGTGGGAAAAATGGATGAGTGTCATCATTTTAAACGGCGAATCTTTTCATAAACAGCTCATTCATACGAATTGAGGAGCAAAGTATGAAAATGATTGTTTTTTTTGTATCAACATACAAATCAAATATGGCAAACAAAAGGCAGTCAAAATCACTGTTCACAAAGAAGGTTTTGCCTAAATGGAAACTTGGCACTTAAATATTTTAATTTACACTGAAATCTACAAGTATTTTCTACTTCTCAAATGTGTTTATGCTAATGCATGTTTTTCACTTTGACTGCCACAATTGATAGTGGAAGAAAAAATAGATAAACTACCCGTTAGTGACGGTGACCGTCCATGACATCACTTGTATATAGGATGACATACGAGAGAATATGATAATGTGATGTGGTATGTGATGCTTGCCGTTTTAAATTCAACAACCTTTAAATAGTTAAATTGTTATAATATTTATCTCAGCTTTCTTCTTTCATCATTCGCTAAACTGAATGATCGTAGAGTTAATAGATTGGTTTCTTCTCGAAATAATGTCGGCTTACGGTAAATAATAATGACAAATATACCAAACTGTATTTTCTTCTCAATCTGGAATGTAAAAAAAGGCATGAGTTTAACACAAAAGGTAAAGAACCATATATTTCTTGGACACTATTTACTAGCTCATAATGATAATAATAATATGATCTTACTTAACAAAAAAGTTATTTGATTTGGAAAGTCAAGTCATGTCGAAAGATCTGATAAACCGGCGAATGTTCCAAGTATAATAAATTATTTTAGCTGGCACTTTAGTTTTGTCTCATTTGGCGACATATTTAAATTTTTTTTTTGCTTTAGTTTCTTGTGACTGACAAGATCAAAATGAAAAAAACATTCAATGTTTATATATGGAATTTCTTAAATTTCAGCAGGCGCACTTCTATTTGCTGAGCCAATTGATATGTTACACAATAAATTTTGAACCGCACCTAAAATTTCGATAATGACGTACTGGATAAATAAACGATTTGATGTCAGTTTTTAAATATTAATATATATAATTAAATGTTTATATATGGATGCTATTGATACTTTTTTTCGAGAACAGTTGTTGAAATGATTTCATAGTTCACGATTCAACTGTCTTTGTTTCGTTCGAAGGTGATGTTGTTAGTTAGTTGTTAGTTTTATGTAAGTTTCGGTTTGGTTAGTTTATAATTAATGTTTCGTTATACAATCGTATAGCAATGCAGTTCCATTGATACTAACTGTATAGTTTAAGTTATGTTGAATATTACATCAAGAAAACTTCTAAGAGTGATATATGTTTTTAACCCAACATCCCAAAGATGTTTTATAGTCGAAATCGTTTGGGCTTTTACAGTAGAGTAGATGTTTAATTATGAGGCATTTTTACTTCAAATATGTCGTTTAAATGTAATATTAGCTACTATTTAACAACATGTGCTACTTGGGAAGGAATTTCAAATGCTTTTTACTTCCGTTCAGTATTGGAAGGTTCTTCATTAAAAGGTTAATTTATTGAAAGCTTGCTGTCTATGGTAACGCCAAGATGGACAGCTGATTTGGCCCATCCATGGCCACATTTAGCTTATCGGCACCGGCTTCAGATGCCGTGGCACTTCCGCAAGTGTTTGCCATGCTGCTGGATCCCACCTTCGTACGTGATGGGGACGCCCTTATCGAACAGATTCGCTTTTCCCTGGGGTTTTGTCGATCCTAAGGTATTACCCTCCATTCTATTGGCCCCGCTCCAGCCGCTATCCAAACACACGGGGAATAGTCGCTATTGTGATCCCATGGTTGTTTATGCAAAAATGAAGGCGATCAGGGAGGCCATGCGAGGGTTGACACGGCCGTTCATGGGAAACCGTGTTCAGAGCTGGATCAGCGTAAGGCAGGTATAGGGTCATTTGAGCCTACTCCCGACCGACTGGTGACGTCGACCGGTGGAGAATGGAACGTACTGGAGGCCTATCAAGGTTTTAATGGGACGGAGACAACCTGTGCCACAGGAACCTCGCCATTTCCTGCTCGATGCCACCCGGCAGTACTGAAGGAGACGACACAGGAGCCAGCCTGAATACAAAAGTACCACTCGTTATCCTTTTCGCAGCTAATTATCATAATTGGGGTTTTACTGGAATCCACTCCAATGCGCTTCCCATGGCGCTTCCTTCGTAGTTCGTTTAGTCGTAAGGGGAGCTTAACGTTTCCAAACTTTTTCTTTTAACGGAGTGCAAAATCTGCAAACAGACTCCTGAACCTAAAAACCCACCCGTGCTTCTAACCTTGGTCCCACCGGAACCAGCTTTCAGTATTACTTCGGGAAGGGGCCTATTGTGCTTAAGCACCCGCTTATGTCTAACAACCCAGCTAACCAATAAGCAGTTCCAAAGCGTCTAAATGCCGTAAATGCAACAAAAATGCCACTTTTGGCCCAATATACGGCTGCTTTACTGCAATGCTATGATAATGCTCCATTATTGCTTTTTTTGCATACGAAATGCTTATTACAGGCTACAAGCATTTGAATGGCATTTGAAAAGCAGCTTTAAAACCGATAGCTTTCACGATGCTGATATAATGCTTATATAATGCTTGTAGCATCAGAAATGCAGATGTAGGGTTGATTTACTGCATATGCTAATGCTTAATGGTTACCTGGGTACTTAGGACTTTAGTAGTTAGTTGATCCCTCTGGCCTTTCGCTGGTGATTTCGACACTTCCTGTTCCTGTTGTTGACACATTCTCTGGACAAGATTGTCTGGGGTCGTGTCGTTGAAGCGAGGGCAAACGAAGAACACATGTTCTGCAGTTTCGTCCGCTTCCTCACATACTGGACATGTAGAGGTTTCAGCGTGCCCGTACTTTTGCAGATACTGTTTGAAGCAGCCATGGCCTGACAGTATCTGTGTCAAGTGGAAGGTTACTTCCCCATGACGCCGTTCGACCCAACCAGATATTTCCGGAATTAGTCGGTGGTTCCACCGACCTTTGGTGAAGTTATTTCACTCCCTCTGCCACCTAGCCATCGATGTAGCTCTGGTGGTCTTGCGAATACCTCTTGTTCCCCTTTGATCGAAACACTCTGTATCCTCTTTTTTTCAGATGCCAATGGGCGATATGCCGATATGCGCTGACCACTCTCAGACACATAAGCCTATGAGCAATTTCGGGTTCACCGAGGTAGTTCTTAGTACTCAGAGCGGTGACCCCACCGTACCTCATTATCGACAAGGCGACGCTTGCCAGGAGCCTGCGCTTGCTCTCCTACTGCCGAGCTATTCGACATCATGCGGAATATTGCCAATATAGTCATAGAGGCTTTCTTGTAGACGTAATAGACGTGACTGACAAAGGACAGCTTATCGTCAACCATGACCCCAAGATACCTCAAGAACCTCTTCAATTCTCTTGTGCAGTTACCTGCATGGATCGTTACATGTTGCACTGATTTTCGATTATTCGCCACCGTGACCCCAGTCTTATGGTGGGCTAGCTCCAATTTCCTAGAGCTCATCCATCTCTCCACAATGCCAATGGACTGCGAGGCCGTTAGCTCCACCTCTTCGATGGATTCACCATATATCTCTAGGGTGATGTCGTCTGCAAACCCGACGATCATCACTTCGTTCGGAAATTCAAGCCTTAGTACCTCATCGTACATCGAGTTCCATAGCACTGGGCCCAGGATTGAACCTTTCGGGACGTTTGCGGTGATCTGAACACGTTTCTGGCTGGCCTCTGTGTTGCACACCAGCACGCGATTCTGGAAATACATGAAGACGTTAAAGCGAGTCAGCGATAGCTACCCAACTGGTGCTATTGAACTCATTTCGCACGTCCACAGCACAGTAGCGCCAGTTCGGTCGTTTTGGTGACGGACAGAATTGCATCCACCGTCGACTTCTCTTTACGAAAGCCGAATTGGTTTTTAGACAGACCGACTAAGCCCTCCGTGTACTTGGTTAATCTGTAAGGAATAACCCTTTCGAGTACTTTGCCCGCTGTATCCAACAGGCATGTAGGTCTATATGCCGATGGGTCCCCTGGTGGCTTCCATGCCTTTTGTAGCAGTACTTGAGTCTGGATTTTTCAGGCGTACGGGAAGACGCCCCCGTCCATCTAAGCGGAAAGATCTCCGGAGGTCTGCTATCGTCTCTGTCCATCAGTAATCCGGCAACCTTCCATCCCTAGGTTTGACCTATCTGGGCATGGTTGCGTCGCACACTCGTGTCAGAAGTGCTACGAGTTGATCACCGCGAGGATCTTGGGTATCGCTCAATAATTGTTCCCACTCTAGCGCCTCTTTAAATACTTCATTATGGAAGTACGGCGTCCTCCATCTGCGGACGAACGGAGTGGGTGCACCTTCCTCTGCGCGCTGCCTAGCTCCGTGGATGATGCTATAGCAAATCGCCAGGTGGTCGCCATCCTCCACCGTCCAGTTGTTCAACAGCCCAGTGCTGCAGAACGTCACGTCGATAATCGATTCCACTCCATTTCTATGGCAGGTCCTACTAGTACCTACGTTGGCCCGGTCTAAGTTAAGCCTGGCTCACTCCTCAGTCCGCAAGAGCAGATGGCCTGCCAAATGAGATATTTGGAGGCGAACTTCGACATTTTCTTCTTCTTAAATTTGTCGTCCACATAGAACTTGCTCTTGCCGGTACAAAACTCCAACCCCGGAATTTGCTTAAAATCGGCTTTTATATACGTTTCGTCGTCCATCACACAGCAGCCATATTTTGTCAGCATCTTCTCGTAGAGCTTCCGTGCCCGAGTTTTAGCCGTCGATTGTTGCCACTCATCGCGGTTTGGGAAGTTCTGTACCTTGTATGTATGTAGTCCAGCTCTCTTCTTTGCATTCTGGACGTAGCTCTGCGACATGCGATCTTTTTAGCCAAATCACGGCTTGAGACGTTGGGATTTGCTATAATCATCCGCTTCACCTTTCCCTTCGTCTTTTTGGTCTCCGGTTCCGGTTTTCTTCCAGCTCCTTTGCCATGGCCCAACGTCAACCGCTCCTGGAACCGCTTCAACACTCTGGAGACGGTTGAATGGTGAATGTTCAACATTTTTCCCAACTGCCGGTGCGACTGGTCCGGAAATTCCAGGTGTTTGGAAAGAATTTGTTCTCTCGACTCGCGTTGGTTTACTTCCATTTTCGTTGAATCGAAAAACACGACTTCGAGTTTGAAAGCATGTAAACAATACACATCAATGAGAAAGTGTGCAAAATTTGGTTGATTTTTACCCAATGGTAAAAAAGTTATGCCCTGTTGAATGTGTCGCAATAATTTCGTGTTCGCCCTTTATGCACGATCTCGAGGTACTCAAAGAAAGACTTTGGCGGCTGGTGTAAACTCAGTGGGCAAACAGACCCTCCCACTTTAAGTTTTTCCGCTTTTAGGATAGAGTCTGTGGCTGCCACTGGCAGTCGTATTGTTACCACTTGGGTCCCAAGTGGACCCTTATGCAACCGTATGGCTGTCGGCAACCTCTATCCCACACTGAGCCATGATGGCCATGAGATTTCGCCGGTCACCGTGACCTCATCCAAGCTCTTACATTGGAGAGTCACTAGCGTGGCCAAGGCTCGTACTTACACTCCTGCTCCTAGCGCCCGTTCGGCCAGCTTCTTATACGCTGGGCCAAAGCTTGGTATCCTTCTTGGACTCGAAGATCATTTCGCTGGTGCGAGTGCGGCGGATACTCCGCACGTCGGCGCCTTGATCCGCGAGCTTTGCGTCTCCGCGCATCGCTTTGAGGACCTCGGAGTATTTAGACTCGTCGGTCTTAACGACGAGGGTTTTGTCGCGGTTACGCTTTCGAGCTAGGCTGCTCTTTTTTTTTAGATCTGTTTCCCTTTTTCCGTACCTTTGTCCAGGGGTTTTCCTTACCTCTGGAAAGGTCGTCACTCGTGCCTCTCCGGTAATCCTGTCCGTTGCTGGGACCGGCCTTGTCACTTGGGCCGCTTTTAGTCGTTGTGGTTTCACGTGCCATCGAGGTGACGTTGGCGTTATTGGTACATTTACGGCTCTTAGCACCTTTGCCACCATTGCCTCTTTTGCCGCTCATGGTGCCGGGGTCGCTCACCTCACGCCGCCCCGCAGGACGTGCAATTGGACCCACCAGTCCCGACACCATGCTCGCAAAGGTCTCTGAGCCCATGGGGCCGTCAGATACCAGCCGATTCTTTGAGCCACCGGGTGCGGATTTCCCGGGTGACTGCCTTGCACGCTTCTAAGTCCCTGCAACCACGAAAGGACGGGCAGGATCTCTCGGACCTACGAAGCTGCAGTAAGCTATGTTTAAGGTCCTTGCTGATGTTGTTGCGAGACGACGTAAAGTCGATTTTCGCATTCAGCTGTTCAGCAACTACAACAATTTTGGAAGCGTGTCGTGCTTCCTCTCCATGGCCCGCATGAGCCGAAGCTCATCTATGGCCTCTCCCGTTTTTCTGAAGACCCCCGCATCCGAGGCAGTCGCACTTCTGCACGTGGCGGATACGCCGCCAGACCCTGCCTTCTTACCAGGTGGGGATCTCGTTAGTCCCTTTTTGGCGAACGGGTTCGCCTCCTCCCTCTGTGTCGTTTCATTCGGAGGTTGCTCCATTCTGTTGAGTCCCCCTTCAGCCGCTATACATAACCACGTGAAGTAGTCGCCATAGTCATCCCATGGTTATCTATGCAAGCTTGGGGCTTGCACAGGCCATGCTAGGGTTGACGTGGGCCTTCATGGGGACACCACGTTCAGAGCCAGATTGGCGTAGGTCAGGATGGGCATCTGAGCCTACTCCCGCCCGGCTAGCAAAGCCGGTCGGTGGAGATGGAACGTACTGAAGGCCTGCCAAGGTTTTAATGGAACGGAGACCGCTTATGCCGCATGAAACCTCGCCATTTCCCGTTAGTGTCACCCGACAGCACTGAGGGAGACGACATAGGTGCCTGCCTAAAGTCGTGGAACCGTAACGTGATTCCGTTAATCAACCAGTATCCGTAATTGGGGTCTTACTGACATTGACCCATATGCTCCGTATTGCGCGCTCTCTTTAGTTTGCTTAGCCGTTATGCTCCTTTATCCGTTAAGGGTGAACTACACCCCACCTCTGGAGATAAGGTCTGACTAAGTGAATTTGTGCTGGCGTGTTGTCAGGGTCTTTGTGTGAGTGCAAGCCTTCTATTCCCACACGACTGAATTAAGGTATTTGATACTTTTTGAGGAATCAGATTTTGCCTTTTGACTGAAACGCCGTCGAACTTAGAGCTGGCTTGCTGCTGTCAGCTACTCCATGAGAAGTTTAGCTCCCACCTTTTTCATCAAGCTCCCACCCTCGACACAAATGACTCGAGTAATCATTAAAGGGTTAATCTACACTAAGCCGACGAAAAGTTTCCCAACATTGAAATTTCTTGAACACGTACGAGTAAATAATTTCTCCCATCCTTTATGTTATGTAGAGCTTGGAGGGCTAGTTTGCACCTCCTCTCCCCCTTACTGCGTGACATAATTAATGGACCATCCCTTTTGACAATTTCTGGTGTAGCATTGACTAAGAAGGGTGCTTCATAAAACGTACAAATCAGTTTCGATGCAGAAAACAACGAATAGATTCGTTAGTCCTACCTTCGATTTCACAAAACACACTGAAATGAATTTTCGGTGAATTAACGAAAGTTTCGCTTTTTAGCCACTATAGCATATTGCCTTGCAGACAAAGAACATTTTGGGGAATTTCAAGTTCTTTTTTATAAACGTTCTTCCGGGCACTCTTCCGGTGAACCGAGATAGGTATAACTTTACCCGAACCGTTTAGAACGTCAAACTGTGTATTTCGAACAATTCAAAAGATTCGCTTACTCTCGATCGGGATTTTTACATCGTGGTCAAATCGCGATACGCCTGCTCTGGTGAAGCAATGATGTCAGCAAATGACATTATCCTGGCAACCAATGCCTACTGTGATTTTACCCAAGCAACAGAGGACTGACATTATTGGTTGCAGCAACTTTTTTTGAGCAACTCAACTGAGTCACAATCAAGTTATTTGAACTAATTTGCAACAAGTGTGCTAGGGTAATTTTGAAAATTATTACTTGGATTATTACTTTGGATTTTCAGGTTCCGCATACAGATGGTTCGAAAGCTATTTGTCTGACAGAACTCAACGGACGGCTTTTGATGATTCTGTTTCGAGCCCTGTGGAGAACAGCTTTGGCGTACCACAAGGGAGTGTATTAGGGCCCATTTTATTCATTCTATATATTAATGACATGCGACGAGTCATGCGATTTTATGATTTTAATCTTTTTGCTGATGATGCCTTGTTGTTCATTGCAGTTAAAAGCCTTGATGAGGCCGTTTCGTATTTGAATGCAGATTTACGTTCTCTAGTAGATGGTTGAAGTACAAACAGTTAAAATTGAACAGAAGTAAAAGTAAACTTATGGTAATTTCGCAGAATCGAGTAATTGAAGACGTTTTTGTTAAAATTGATGAGGTAACAATTTATCGCATTTGTAAACTTAAATATCTTGGCGTGATTATTGATGACAGATTAAAGTTTGACTCTCACATTGACGATGTCATCAAGAAAATAGCCAAGAAGTATGGTATTCTCTGCAGGTTGAAAAAGATTTTACTATTGCTAGTAAAATACAATTTTACTAGCAAATTCCTCACATTGAATTCTGCCCTTCCATTTTTTTTAGCTAATCAAACACAAATATCGAGATTACAGAGTTGTGTGTGTGTGTGTGTGTGTGTGTGTGTGTGTGTGTGTGTGTGTGTCCAATCTTACATCCACCGACCGGCAGTGGTATTATGGAAGAAATCTGTTTGCAATAGTTTTAATCCGGGAGTTAGAAAGTGCTAGCTCGACTGCAGATCCAGTTACCCATTTCAGATTGCCTGGAGAGTCACGTCCATTCCGATGTTACATTAACACACAATAAGCCCTGCATGTAAACATGACTGTTTTCCTGTGGATAGCGGTAAAGTAAACAAATTTCCAGGTTCAAAAATAACCAAACCTGGCGCATAGATATTGTATATAAATGTTATAACCGGTTAAATCTCACCATGTTTTGCTGGTCCGCTATAAGACTAACTCTTCTGGAATTGCGTTGTTCCCTGTGCTATCGACTCTTCATCTTTGTTGAATTTTCTCCCCTTATTAGATGTGTTTTATTTGGGTGTTCTCTATTGTTTCTTCTCGTTTTCGTAATATTACCTAAAAAGATTAAAACAAAATTATACGAGTAGTCACACCATAAATTAGTTTTTCTATTGGTGCTGTTTGAGTTCCAGTAATAGAATTGTTGTGATGTTTCATATGCCCAATGGCATTGCCTCATGTTATGGTACATGAAAAAGAGGCTACATTGGTTTTTTTTTGTTTTTATTTCCATGCTCTATTTATTATTAATCCTGTCAAAGTTAATATTCTTGTTATTTTTTGCAATCAATTTGTTTTCTAAGTTCTCATCTTTATTTTTTACTTCTTAGTCTTCTAATTCTGATTCTGATTCTGATTCTTCTTCACTACCAATTATCTTATGTATATCCTCAGTCTGTTTTTTTTAAATCTATCTTTGTCTTTCACAATTCTACTCCATTCCTCTTCGTTTATATTTGGTAGCTTGTTTTTGTCTTCCTTTATTGAATCGTTCCAAGTTCTTGTAGGTCTACCTCTTTTTATTGCTACACCTAGTCTTTTAACATTTCTTTTAGGATTTGCATTTCATATCTAGTTATTGACCTTCTATTTCGTTTTACTAACGCTGCTGCTTTAAGGCCGTAAGTGCAGCCGAAATGACAGTTTTATACATTAATTTTGTAAGGCTCCATGGTGGTTCATATCTCTTAATAAATTCTATCATCACTTTGCTGCTCTTCACTGCTAATCTTCATCTATTCCTGGTTGTTTCTGGTCTGTTTAATGTATCTGATAGATATGTTCAAAGGTATTTTATATTGTTTACCACATCACACTCCTCTGTAACTATCATTACTGATTTTGGAATGCTTCTGTCTGACATTGGTTCTCTCATCATAACTTGGCTTTTTTATTGTTTATCTCTAGTCCTATTTTCTCTAATTTTATCTTAAGTATCCTTACAATAATTTCTGCCTCCTGCAGTGTATGTGCTTTGATTAAAATATGATTCGCAAATACTAATATTACCGGTAGATTATCATTATATTCGTCTTACAAACTTACTCGGGGATATTGAGTTTTAACTTCTCTTAACACATATTGAATCATAATATGTATGGTGATAATGGACATCCTTGTTTTATAACTATCACTTTGGTTATTTTCTTTGAGCATATTCCATCTCATAATATGCATGTTTTTTTGCATTAAGTGCTTGCATTACTCTTTATCTTACGTGTTTTGACACTGAAAGTTTCTGAAGCACTTTAGGTATCGGGTCTAATCTTACATTATTAAACGCTTTTTTAAATATATCGATGCTACAACTGTTGTTTCCTTCTAAATATCTCATGGCATAAAACATTTGATCGTCTGTAGACCTATTTCTAATGAACGCTGCTTGATGATAACCAGGATCTTCTGCATAGTCCCTAAGTCTCTCCATTAACCATTTTGCTTAGATTTTGTACCCTAGATTACATAAAATCTTTTGTTTCTTCTGTTCCTTTACACTTAGGGATTGGTATCTAAATTGACTGTTTACATTGATCTGGAATGTCATTTGTTTTCCAATCTTCTTTATTATTTGATACAATTCCTTTACTGTTTCTTCGTTAGCATATTTTATGTATTCATTTTTTACTCCTTCTTGTACTGCTGCTTTTCCATTCAATAGATTTCTGATAATTGTTGATTTCTTCCTTACTTGGTCCTTCCGTTAAAGTTTCATTGTTCTTTCCTATTTCAAGTGGTTTACCTTCAAATATTTCTTATTCCTCCATCTATTTTTTCATATAAATATTTCGTTTTTTTTGTGACAATTTTCTAGATATGAACTGTTTGAGAAACTTATATGACTTTTTTATCCTTTCTTCTATCTCGTAGTCTTTCAATTTATTGTAAGATTTAAAACCTTCTTTTTCATTGTGTTTTTTTTACTTTGATTGCATATTCTTGTCTTCGTATATTTATGTTTCGTCTAAACCATTGTGTTTCCATTCCCCTATCTTTCGCTAGCCTCGTTTGTTTCCTTGCCTTCATCAGACTTGTCATGGCTCTTTCCTATCAGGTGTCAAAGGATATTTTTCTTCTTCTAAAGCCTTTCTTGAACTTACCGTTACTTTCTCAGCAAAAATTTCGTAGACTTTTGTAGTTTCTAAATTTTCCACTTCAACTGTATTGTGCTTACCTAATTCTTCTAGATATTTTCTATTGTTTTCTTTGCTTTTCAATGCACTAGGCTGTAATCTTCTTTTTTACTTTTTGTTTTCATCTTTTTGTTCTGCATAAATTCCTACTTTCATTATTTTGTGATCGCTCTGAATTTCTGTCCAGGCTGATAAATTTTATCTTCACCTTTGAATTTGTGTTGAACTTTTTCAATTGGACCATGTGACTAACTCATCAAATCTCATTAAAACAACTATCATTTTATGGATTGCTAGAAGATTTTTCTGTGTTCCCCATTTTCGTTTGTATTTACATGTTCTATGAATTTATCTAGTCTCTTTATTTCCTCTTCATCTGAATCTACATATGATGATAGCTCTATTTTTTCTAGGGTGCCCAATAATTAATGATCCTCACTTAGCGGAAAATGAATGTGCATTTTCGTTTGGTGCATGGACCTTTATTATTAAACAGTCTTCCGATTGATCTTTGTATTCGATTATGGCTGCCATAATGTTTTTATCTACATCCCTCAAGCCTCTAATCATAACTTTTCCCTCGTTTTTTTTAATATAGCTAATCCTCGCATATTATTATCGGTTTTCCTGTCCGACATCATCCAGTGTGGTGTGTTGATCAAACTTCCCTGAATGTTTGCTTCTTGAAGAACCGCTGCATCTATACCTGCATAGTTTAGTGCTTCATCTATTTCTAACCGTTTTTCTTTTTGGCAACAACCTCTAACGTTAAGTGATCCTATTAAGTGGCGCTTTACTCTTGCGCTGGACGAACATTTCAAGTCATCTTTGACCAACCGTTGGTTTTTGAAATATCGGCTTCCTTAGGATAAGATGATAGGATTTCCCCTCACTTTGTCTCTCACTCATCTGATGACCTTAGGTGTCCGAGCGGACCGTGGACGGCATCTTCCCGGCTTCCGTGGACGTGGTCCATCAAGGAGTGAACGTTGGATACGGTAAACGGTAGCCAGGTGGCATTCCACAATCGTTGTAATTTGTTTTACGGGCTGTTTGGTGAACAGCAAACTAGTTACAACCTCCTTTGCGTACATTTTTCTCAACCTTGTTACTCGCGAACCACTGTTTTGTTTACATCGTCTCAGAGTATACAGTCAGATGATTACACACACGCATCAAAACAGTACAAATAATACACTTATGTAGTCTTTCTTTGTATTCTCCCATACGCGGAGTAACGATCTATGATGATGTTTGAGAAGAATATTTCTCATAACCATGAGGCTCTAGGAGTAGACAGCACTTTTTTTGCTGGAACAAAGATGTTAAGAGGAAGTATTGATAGTTCCGTTAGCGCACGGCAGGCTGTGAAAATTGAATAGAAGTAGTTTTTGAAATTGAGCGGAGGGCATTGTGAGGAAGTGTTATTTGTTATTGTAATTGAAAGTTGTGTAGTCTACAAATGTTTGAGCCTAGCGCACGTAAACAGGACTGTTCTGTTTTTTATTAAACTAAATTGAAAGCTTCTGCTGTTTAAGGGATTCTTTGGACCAGTAGTGAGCCGTCTGGTTGAATGTCAGAAATGTATTGAAAATGTAGTTGTTTATTTTTATCTGGTTCATTGTATATGTAGTTGTTGCTTATAGTTTTTGAACTTCAAAGGGATTTGTAATAACTGGCAATGACCTGGATTTTGTCGGCCTTTTTGATCAATTTTTGGGTATGCTCACGAAAATTTGAATTTGGAATCAACGGCAATTTTGAATTTTAACTTTGCTATATAGTGATGGAAAGTGATCCAGGAGTTTATATCTGTATATGTATTCAGATTGGCTTTGTTATTAGGTTAGTAAATCTGATTGATTTGTATGTTCAATATGAAATTATCTTAAAGATAAATAGTCCAGTTCAAACCTCTGTGGGGGTATGTGGCGAGACCATTATCATAATCATCAACTTTCGATCAAATCTGCATTGATTGTTTTCAAAAACTAGGGTTGATATTCCATCAGCTGGTGTAGATGTGCGTATGGAAAGATTATTGGATATTTGATTTTTTTTCGATAACTTAAAATCATTTACCAAAAAAGTCGTCATCCCAAACGTGTGTTTAGTTTCTTACGTTAAAGATTTATTTTGATTACCGTCCTCCAGGTTCGAAAATTTTATTTCTATTCCTTTCTCATCATCTTTGATTGATCATCGGGTTAGTGTTGAGTTCACCACCAAACATCTCATATTTTCTCGTTACTGGTAAATGTTACGAATTTTAATTTGCAATAAACTACGACCAGGACCAAGACCCATAACCACCGTCGATTGCCATTGTGAACGTCCCCCTTTAGCCAATCAATCACATCCTTCTTGGTTATAAAATGCGCAACAGCTACAACGTCGGGCAATGCAAAGAATACCCTCTCGAAAGAACCGCCGATACTTTCACAAGTATCGATTCTCCCACCATTTGAACGGTCCCATTCCGTCCCATGATTGACCAGAAGGTCCGATACACTCTGAAGCATCCTCAAGAAGAGGAAATGTTTACAATCAAATTTACCATCCGATACAAGGTGGGCGATAAAACGGCACCCCCTGGGAAACATCGGGCAAACGGCGGCAGTTCAGTATCCGGACAAAATCAGACACCGGGGACCCTGCTTTGGGAAGTGATCGATTGGTGTTTGCGTAGGAAAAGGAGATGCCTTTCTTTCGGTTCTTCCTTTTCCCGAGAAGCTGACGAAAAGACGAGATCAAACAAAGAAAACCCATGGCGCTTCTGTCTGCCGGTCGGTCGGTCGGTCGGTCGGTCGGTCGGTGGGTGCCCGTCTTTGGCTGTGGTCTTTTGTCAAGATGATAGGCTATCGATAACGAGGTTACACAACATCACACAAAGGACGGGTGAGCAAAAGGACTCTCGCTCTGTCGCTTCCTAACGGTCGTTGCGGCTGACACGGGAAGGGATGAAGATAGCCTTCCGAACGCGCGAGACGACTGTCTCGGAGCGACTAACAATGACAGCACTAAATGGGTAGATCCCGGTAGAAGGCAATCGCTGATGAGGAATAGAATGTATTTTAAAGTGATGTCGTATTGTGTTATGGCCACCAGAAAGCCACAAAAGACATAAATATTTTCAAGTATCGCTCACCATGGGGGTAGGTAGCAGTCGATAGGGTACTTTGAATGACGTTTCCGTTGCAGGAACCACCAGGAGCATGTAACAAGAAACCACAAGGTAAGGAATTTAAACCGGGAGAAAGTTTACTTTCGATGCCGTTAGAACCAGGGAAAAATGTGACATGTTTAGACATCAAATGACGTTAGTGCTTGCTCAGAAATCGCACATCTCACTTCAATTTTCCCTCAAGCATCACTAACAGGATAACAAGTAGCGACTAAATCGATAATCACCCATTTCCCCAGGCTCCGAACGAGTGAAAGAAATCTGTTTTGATTTGCCCGTTCGCTCACTTGACGATGTAATCAGGCGTGTTCGAGTGCATCATGTGCTTACACTCCATCCAACCGCATCAACCAATGCCTATTTGCTCGTTCCCGCACTCAGCACAGAGAATGCACACACCGCCGCAAGTGGAAAAGGAGAAAAACGAAATCCTTTAATTTCCCTTCTAGCCGCTCACCACATACACCGCATGCACCTTCGCCAATGTTGGCCTTGCTAAAAAAAGAGTACAATACACGAGCAAAAACGAGGAAGAGGCGAGAATCCGAAAGAAGAGCGATTCATCAAAGGCATCCACGCATCACTAATTCATCATCATGTCGTTACTCCATCGCATCGTCGCACCCCTCCCCGGCAAAGGGAAAAGAGATCGACTGTTTTGAAACACTTTGTTAATATTCCATCTCGATTCGGCACTTGCTAGGCATTCATCGGTATCGGTTTCGCATATTTGCGGCTTAGGGTCTGTCATAAAAAATTAAGTTTTTTGTTCTCAGTGTTACCAAAACATTTTGCTTCTAAATAAGATACTGTTAGATATTGTATTATTTTATTTACCTATTCTAGGAAAGCTAAGCCAAGTACACCATTTTATAAGTATTTTCACACAAATTTGGCGTTTTTGTTTACTTAAATCTATTTGCTCCGCGATCCACTATATACTCCAATCGACAAAATTATCCAGGATGGTTTTGAAATGTTCTAATGAAGCGCCAAACTTCTCAAGTGAGTGAAACTGTTTTAAGCAGTTACTATTATAGGCAATGAAGACAGCAGCATTTTTGAGTGCATGTGGTTTATTTGAAGAAAAATATTGTGAAGCTCGGGCATTCATTTGAAAAGCAGGGTAGGTAACGACTTAAGCACCCCAAGACCCTATTTTAAGCACGGGGTTAACGTTAACCTACAACGCTCTTTTTTTGTAAAGGGCGAACACGAAATTATTGCGACACATTCAACAGGGCATAACTTGTTTACCATTGGGTAAAAATCAACCAAATTTTGCACACTTTCTCATTGATGTGTATTGTTTACATGCTGTCAAACTCGAAGTCGTGTTTTTCGATTCAACGAAAATGGAGGTGAACCAACGCGAGTCGAGAGAACAAATTATTTCCAAACACCTGGAATTTCCTGACCTGTCGCACCGGCAGTTGGGAAAAATGTTGAACATTCACTATTCAACCGTCTCCAGAGTGTTGAAGCGGTTCCAGGAGCGCTTGACGTTGGACCACGGCAAAGAAGCTGGAAGAAAACCGGGACCGGAGAACAAAAAGACGGAGGGAAAGGTGAAGCGGATGATTAAAGCAAATGCCAACGTCTCAAGCCGTGATTTGGCTAAAAAGATCGGCATGTCGCAGAGCTACGTTCAGAATGCAAAGAAGAGAGCTAGACTACATACATACATGGTACAGAACTTCCCAAACCACGATGAGCGGCAACAATCGACGGCTAAAACTCGGGCACGTAGCTCTACGAGAAGATGCTGACAAAATATGGCTGCTGTGTGATGGACGACGAAACGTATATAAAAGCCGATTTTAAGCAAATTCCGGGGTTGGAGTTTTTCACCGGCAAGAGCAAGTTCTATGTGGACGACAAATTTAAGAAGAAGAAAATGTCGAAGTTCGCCTCCAAATATCTCATTTGGCACGCCATCTGCTCTTGCGGACTGAGGAGTGAGCCTTTCGTGACAAAGGGCACAGTAAATGGCGAGATCTACAAATCTGAGTGCCTCGAGAAGCGCCTTTTGCCGTTCTTGAAGCAGCACGACAAAGCTCCGCTATTTTGGCCAGATTTGGCATCATGCCACTATTCTAAAAGTGTCCTGGAGTGGTATGAGGCCAATTCTGTCCATTTTGTTCCAAAGGACATGAATCCGCCAAACTGTCCGGAGCTGCGCCCGGTGGAGCAGTACTGGGCAATGATGAAGCGGAAACTTTGGAAGAGCAAGAAGACAGTAAAAGACGAGAAGGACATGTTAAGAAACTGGTACCGGATGACACTGTAAAGACTTTGATGGAGGGCATCAAGCAAAAATGCGTTCAATTTTACACTCAAGGCTCCATCGATTAACTTTTCTTTTGATTTTTGAAGTAAATATATGTATAAAACTACCCTAAAATTTTGGTTTGATTCTAAACATTATAAGAAAATTGGCATAACATTTTCGGTATCGCAATAATTTCGTGTTCGCCCTTTAGTATGGTGCTTCACCAGATGGAGCACCATACTGCAAAAATTAGCGTTGTAGGTTAACGTTAACCCCGTGCTTGGAATAGGGTCTCAGGGTGCTTAAGTCGTTACCTACCCTATTCAAATTTAGGCAAAATAACCAAGTTATCACATGATTAGATTCAGTGATGTACTTTGGTGATAGAATAAACTGACATAATCGAAGCCAACATAAATCATAAATCTAATATCATGAGAAACCTGACAAAATATTGTGAATTTCATTTAACAAATCAGTGCACAGTGGTCAGAAAGTCGATTTCAACGCTCTCAACTGATAGCTCCCTGAATAGTCTTTGGCAATCTTTGGCAAAGTTGATGGATATGACAAGCTTCGTATTTTAACGGCATGACTTTTGTGAGTCCTCCCTTAGCTCAGTCGATAAAGGCGCGGTTATAAAGTAACAACATACTGGAGGAGACTGAGTTCGATTCTTGGTCTGGTCAAGGGATTTTTCGTTAAGGAAAATTTCTCGTCTCCCTGGGCATACCGCATGATTGCACTTGCCACACAATAATACTAATAACTGTTCCAGAAAGTATAAGCACACCTTATTTTACGGTCACTTTTAATATAATGAAATATTGCAACATGTTTTGGCTGCGTCCTTTTGTTTGCACATTTCTGAGTGACATAGCATCAAAAAAGTGCTCAGTTTTGTGTTACCTATCAAAATGCGCGGTCTTACTCCGGAACATTGAAAAACTATCGTGCACAAATGGTGCACTGTGAGCGGACTCTCCTCGAGAAAATTGGCCAAGGAAGAGGGTGTAAGCGTCGGAGCGGTATGATCTGCTATTCGAATATATAGAGAACAGTGTACGTTTGAAGATGCGCCGAAGAGTGGTCGGGAATCCGGTCCTGTTAGTCCGGATATCGATAAAAAGATCAGGGATGCTTACAAGCGAAAACCAGCGACTTCCGTTCGGGATGTTGCGAAAAACCTAGGGACCTCGTCGAGAAACGTCATGCGTGCCAAAGAATGACTTGGGCTAAAAACATACCGGAAGCAGAAAAAACCCAAAAGGAACCCAAAACAGCACGCGTCCGTGAAACCACGGGCCCGCAAACTCTACGATTCGTAATTGTGTAGAGATTCTGGGTGTATGATAATGGACGATGAAACGTATGTGAATCTACATTACAAAACGCTTCCCGGACCACAATTCTATACTGTAGGCGAAGGCAAAGACATCCCCAAAACGGAGAAGGCAATTTTTACCGAAAAAATCGGTAAGAAGGTTATGGTTTGGCAGGAAATATGCGAGTGTGGTAAAACATCTAGTTTGTACATCACAACGGAGACGATGAACACTCAGAAATACGTTAAGGAATGTCTCCAGAAGTTGCCAATGATCAGGCAGCATGAAGGTCAAGTAGTGTTTTGGCCTGATTTGGTGTCATGTCATTACGCAAAGGACACTTTAGAATGGTACAAAAGTCAAATGTATGTTTCGTGCCAAAAGACATGAATCCGCCGAACTGCCCGGAGGCACGGCCAATTGAGACTTTTTGGGTTTTAACCAAAGCAAAGCTTTGAAAATTCATAAAACCAGCGGACGACATCCAAACTTTTAAAAAAGATTGGCCAAAAGTTGTCAAAATGGTGGGACTGTGCAGAAGCTAATGGGTCATGTTCGAGGAAAACTTAGGAGTCTTGGCTAAAGGGCGAACACGAAATTATTGCGACACCGAAAATGTCATGCCAATTTTCTTATAATGTTTAGAATCAAACCAAAATTTTAGGGTAGTTTTATACATATATTTACTTCAAAAATCAAGAGAAACGTTACTCGATGGAGCCTTGAGTGTAGAATTGAACGCATTTTCGCTTGATGCCCTCCATCAAAGTCTTTACAGTGTCATCCGGTACCAGTTTCTCAGTTTTTTTTCCATTTTCTTAACATGTCCTTCTCGTCTTTTACTGTCTTCTTGCTCTTCCAAAGTTTCCGCTTCATCATTGCCCAGTACTGCTCCACCGGGCGCAGCTCCGGACAGTTTGGCGGATTCATGTCCTTTGGAACAAAATGGACAGAATTGGCCTCATACCACTCCAGGACACTTTTAGAATAGTGGCATGATGCCAAATCTGGCCAAAATAGCGGAGCTTCGTCGTGCTGCTGCAAGAACGGCAAAAGGCGCTTCTCGAGGCACTCAGATTTGTAGATCTCGCCATTTACTGTGCCCTTTGTCACGAAAGGCTCACTCCTCAGTCCGCAAGAGCAGATGGCCTGCCAAATGAGATATTTGGAGGCGAACTTCGACATTTTCTTCTTCTTAAATTTGTCGTCCACATAGAACTTGCTCTTGCCGGTGAAAAACTCCAACCCCGGAATTTGCTTAAAATCGGCTTTTATATACGTTTCGTCGTCCATCACACAGCAGCCATATTTTGTCAGCATCTTCTCGTAGAGCTTCCGTGCCCGAGTTTCAGCCGTCGATTGTTGCCGCTCATCGCGGTTTGGGAAGTTCTGTACCTTGTATGTATGTAGTCCAGCTCTCTTCTTTGCATTCTGGACGTAGCTCTGCGACATGCCGATCTTTTTAGCCAAATCACGGCTTGAGACGTTGAGATTTGCTTTAATCATCCGCTTCACCTTTCCCTCCGTCTTTTTGTTCTCCGGTCCCGGTTTTCTTCCAGCTCCTTTGCCGTGGTCCAACGTCAACCGCTCCTGGAACCGCTTCAACACTCTGGAGACGGTTGAATGGTGAATGTTCAACATTTTTCCCAACTGCCGGTGCGACAGGTCAGGAAATTCCAGGTGTTTGGAAAGAATCTGTTCTCTCGACTCGCGTTGGCTCACCTCCATTTTCGTTGAATCGAAAAACACGACTTCTCACATCAATGAGAAAGTGTGCAAAATTTGGTTGATTTTTACCCAATGGTAAAAAAGTGATGCCCTGTTGAATGTGTGGCAATAATTTCGTGATCGCGCTTTATTACGCCATATTTGATTTGTCTTTAAATGTATATGAAACAAGTCTTGTCAAATAAGAATTTTGTAATTTTTGTAATTTGTTCAATTTTTTCTTTCACAATTTTTACCATACTTTTTACACGTTTTGTAACAAATCTTGACCTTCCGCCCCCCCCCCCTCCAAAAGATCTACGAAACCATATTTGAATCGCCCCTAAAAATAGGAATATCCGAACAAGCAGTTATGAATGACGTACACTTTTGGTTCTGTTTTACAGATTTTAAGGGTAAATGAATGTTTTTATCTCTTTTTAAATTTAGTCTAGATGATAATTGTTTTGTTTACCAAATGTGCAATACATTTAATTCTTTATAACTGCTTATTTTTATTGGATTCTATAGGGTTGTTGAAGACCATAACTAGACGAGTTAGCTTGATACACCGTAAACATAGGACATGAAAAAGTTGTTGTAAGAAAAACCATTTTTCCTTAAAAATGCCCATCTTGCAATGTATAGCAACTTCTTAGACAATTCTTTTGGCTTTATTGAAAAAAAATCGTCCAATTATAAGATAGCTTTTTATTGCAAATTGGCATTAAATTTTTAAATATTTATTTTTATGGTGTAAGAATCGATTTCACAATTTTTGCAATTTTTTGATGAAAGTTCAGACGATTTTCTAAAAGCTACCCATACTTCACTATTTGTTACGTTGACATGAGAATTTGTTGTTAGAATAACTTTTTTTTCTTGAAAGTACCCATCTTGCAATGTATGGCGAACTTTTAGGCAATGATATTGCCTTGATTAAAAAAAAAGTTTCGTCCAATTCTACCATTTTTTGCAAATCGGCTTTAAATTTTAAAATTTGTATTTTGCGTTTAATAATCGATTTTACAATTTTTGCATTTTTTCAATACAAGTCACCCATACATCACTTTTTTGTAAGCCTCTGCGTTTTAGAGTTATGTTGATTTAAAAAAAATCAACCAAAAACCTTATGCCCGTTTCAAATGGAAGTCTAGAACTTTTTTGAAAAAGAACTTTTTGATAAGTTGGCGTGAAATTCGTCAATTATAAAGAGGAGAAAGTCACGCAGGACGGATTGGTCAGAACCCATCATTACCGATGCTCCATCTGATTCAAAGCTCATGAGTATTTTTTTTGTGATCGATGCCGTCGATCTGGAACTGTTTAACAATTGGGCAAAATATATTCATTCAGGTTTTCGCACTGCAACATTATACTGAAGATAACAAAAAATCACGTTTGAAATAACTATGCTTCGAATAGCAAACATAACCATCGAGCACATTATTCTAACTTCCCAAAATTCATCTGCGTGAATGTTTGAAAAAACTTCTGATTTGGAAGAACAGTATTTTTAAGGAAATTGTACCTCTGGAAATGATACCTGTAGAACATCCTGTCAATGAAAATTCTCTTTAGGAACATTAAGACAAACCCTTCTTCAGCGGAATACTAGAAGAAATTCTAAGAGTATTTTCTGGAGAACTATACGTTAGAATTCCTGTAGACATCCTACACAGAGTTTGAAGAATAATCCTCCAAATTAGAAAATTAGGAAATAAATATATGAGATTATGGAATTTGTGCAAAAAAGTCATCAATAGATTTCTCCAACATATCAGAATGTTCTCCAAGAATTACTTCAGAAGTTAGCTTATAGTTTTTGTGTAGTTCTTTCTGGTGCTCTCCAGAGATTCTTAAAGAATCTCAAAACTTCACAAGTTCAGGGATTCCTCCAACAAAAAAAAAACATTAAAAGAATGTTTTGAAAAACTGCAAATGAGCTTCCAGAAGAAGCTTCTGAAAGAATTTTTGGAGGAATGCCTACAAATTCCTGAAGAATAACTATAGAAACATGAGAAAGAATTTCTCAAAAATTGTTCTAAGAATCTTTAATAGAATCATTGGGAAAATTTATAAAATTTTCTTCAAAGATGATCTCAAAAACGTTATGGTCAAACCATTATGACACACACACACTCACACGCACACACACACACACACACACACACACACACACACACACACACACACACACACACAAACTGACTATCAGACTGTCATCTGTCACTGCAGTGTTAGCAGCGGCTGGATAGTCAAGAATAAAATAGATATAGTTTTTGGCTCAGGGAGTACCAGCACATCAGTCCCAAGCTCGGTCCCAAGCCTGATGAATAGGGGTTTTTTTTTCCATTAGGGTGAATCTAACATTGATTGATTCTCTCCGGGCTCACTCTCTGTCATTCATTACAGCGCCATTATAACACTTTCGAGGCATTCTTTAGTACAGATCGAAACACAACTCTACGCATAGTAGAATGAAAAACGTAAAGGTGAATGGAATATGAATCAAAGAGAAAGTAATCAAAGAGAGTCTCTCAATGTTAGATTCGCCTTGATGAAAAAAAAAAAATCTAGAACTCTTTTTTTTCATTTCAAAAATCGCTGGTTCATAAACCGATTTGACGTATGGAAATCGTTCAATCATAGGAGCATTATTTTCGCACTCGCCAAGTCATTTTTTTTAAATAAACAAACATTCATTCTTCGTGCTCATTGAGCTTCACTTTTTTCAAATGAACTGGTCAGTCTTTCGATGGAAGTATTGACCGAGACTCAGTTGACCTTCTCTGGAAGTGTTCATGGGAATCTAAAGTAGAAATTATAATAGAAATGAATTTCTGTTGAAACAGAACACTCTAAAGATCAATATCAAGTTTGGTCAAAGTCTGGTGATTGTATAATTATTTGTTGATCAATTTTACATGATACTCTAGGTGGCCATATTTCCACGCCATCCCCTAATATTAGCGAACCGTTTCCAAGCAACGCATTGAACGACCAAATCCTGGTGACATCCATCTTCGGTAATGGGATTTTGCTACCTCTTTTTCGCAAGAAATCACTCGTTTTCATTGTGTCAGGATTTCCGCCTTTCGCAACCCTCAAATCACACACTTTGCAGTCTTTGGACCGTGTTACATACATGATCCACCCATAAGCTGAAGTGATAGAATTCCGAAAAAAAAGAATCCAAATCATCCTTTGGCAAACCTACTAACGTGATACTCATCGCTTTCGTCGTTGTTATCCGGTTCGCAAAAATGTTCGACGTGGCAAAAAAATCCTCTTTCCCCGACAATCTCTGTAACCGAAAAAAAGTCACATGACATGGTTACCATGCCAAGTTCCACAAATCGATATTCACTCGTTCTCGTTTTTTTTTCACCCAATGACGACTGACTGCCATCTTCCCTACTCTTCCTGTATTCACACACTTTCCTATTTTTCAAGCGTGCCTCTTCGCCGCTCTTCAGCAGCATCAAAAGGATTAAGAGGATATTTTATTACATCTGATGGCAACTTTTGTCATCCGCAGTCAAAGGACGCTGTACATCGCTGCCGCCGCCTATCCATGGAAGGTAGAGATGCGTTCAACTGGAAGTGGTTTTCTCTCGCCCGGAAGAACCATCGACGTGGCGTTCCATTGTGATTCGCGGGCTTGCCGCGGTCGGGGGTCCCATTACTCACTTGTTTCGCTCTTTTTGGCACAATTCGTCCGTTTTAATTGAAGTGGCTCTGTGATGACGAAGAAAATGCGATTAGAATTAACGGCGAACGTAATCCGCTTTTAACGCGGTTCTCTTTTGTTCAGCATAGTAAGGAACGGGGTAAAAGGATGGAAGAAAGTGGGATTATTGGCAGTGATAAATAGACGGATGATGAACCACAATAATTGAGCTTATTAGCTCTGAGCCTATTTTAGATGAGAATCGTATTGCTGACAATGGGAGTTTGATTTTTGCATAGTCAGCGAAGATTCTTGTCTAAGGACTTGTTTGGTAAATATACTATTATACATTTTTAATTGTAGCGTTTTGTCGACTTGCTCAATTATTCACATTTCGCAGTTAAATTTGAGAGTTTCTGTCCCATTTTGTTTAGCATTGCTGTGGAAATTGTGTTTCGAGGATTGGAGATGGACACGATATCAGTACAGATCAACGGTAATGAAATCGAGGCGGCAGATTAATTCGTGTATCTGGGCTCATGGGTGACCGCCGATAAAGATACCAGCAGAGGAATACAAAAGGCATATTATGAGTGCAAATACTAGCGTTTGGGGAAATCTAATGAACTTGGAAAACTAGGAAAATTTAACCTACATACTTAGAAATTTTAAATATAACACGAGACGTAATTGGCCTTTGACGTAATTTGAGATACATAAAGTGTAGACCTGCCAGGTGATGGATCTCAAGTGTTCTGGTTCTTGGAGGACAGTTTAGAATCATCCGAAGGATTTTGTTCTGAGCTACTTGAAGTAGTTTTCCATGGTGACAGTTGGCGCAACCCTCCAGATTGGCAAACCGTTCTCGACCATGGAAAGAATGATCTTTTTATGAACTGCCGATTTCTTCTTGGTCGACAGAGTGGACTTTCTATTGATCAGTGGATACAGAGTTCTTAACAAACTACTACATTTATTTGATATTTTGTGAACATGCGATCGGAACAACAACTTGCTATCTAGGGTGAGACCAAGGTAGACTACTTCCCCGGACCAATCAATCGGTGTATTACAGAGGTGGACTTTGACGTCTTCTGGCGGAATGAGTCGAAGTGATTGGTAGTGCGTAAACAGAATCGTCAGGGATTTAGCTGCATTGATACAAATCTCCTAGCTATTGAAATATTCGGACAGAACATTGAGGCGCTCCTGAAGTTTTCCAGTCAGAGCACGAATCACTCGACCCTTTTAGATGATTGAAGGGCGTCCGCAAACATCTTCCAAATACCACCATCCGGAAGAGGAGGAACATCTCTCGGGAAGATGTTGAATAGGATAGGTCCTATTCATATAGAACTGATAGGATAGGGTAGGGAGGACTGATCTGTCCAACGGATAGTTTTTGATGATCTTGGTAGATATATAGTTTTTGAGATGGTACGCAGCACCTTCCGTTCAAAGACTCCAAGGGCGCGTTGGTCCTCCACTAACAATATCCATGTTTCGTGGCCGTACCGGTCTAATTTTTGTTTTGTAGATGGTCAACTTTGTGGTACAGCGAACTTTGTTCGATCTTAGTGTCCTTTGGAGTCCAAAGTAGGCACGATTACCAGCCATAATGCGCCTTTGTATTTCTCTGCTGATGTCGTTATCGGTGGTCATCAATGAGCCCAGATACACGAATTCGTCTACTACCTCGATTTCATCACCATCGATCTGAACTCGTGCTAGGAAGATAACATTGTCTTCTCGCAAGCCTCTTCTCTTCATGTATTTTGTTTTCAACGCATTAATCACAAGCCTAATCCCACCAGCCTCATCCTTAAGTCTGATGTACGTTTCCGCCATCGTCTCAAAGTTACGTGATACGATATCAACGTCCTTGGCAAAGCCAAATAGTTGAACAGACTTCCTGAAGATCGTGCCACTCGTGTCTATCCCAGCTCTTCGAATCACACCCTCCAATGCAATGTTAAACAACAAACACGACATTCCATCACAATGCCGTAACGCTCTCCGAGATTCGAAGGGGCTCGAGACCGTCCCTGGTACTCGGACGACACACATCAATCGATTTGATCAACCGCGTCAGTTTTTCCGGAAATACATATTCGTGCATGATTTGCCATAGCTGGTCTCGATCGATTGTATCATACGCTGATTTGAAATCGATGAAAAGATGATGTGTGGGCACGTTGTATTCACGGCATTTCTGCAGCACTTGCCGAATCGCGAAAATCTGGTCCGTAGTAGCGCGGGCACCCATGAGTCCCGCTTGGTATTGTCCCTCGAACTCCTTGGCAATTGGTGACAAGCGGCGGCATAACATTTGGGAGAGCAACTTGTAGGCAGCGCTCAGTAGCGTGATCGCACGATAATTGCAGCAATCCAGCTTGTCGCCCTTTTTATAGATGGGACACACTATTCCCTCCATCCAATCCTCCGGTAAACATTCCTCCTCCCAAATCTTGATAATTACCCAGTGCAGCGCTCTGGCTAGTGTTTCATCACCGTATTTCAATAGCTCACTTGGGAGTTGGTCAACACTAGCGACTTTGTTGTTTTTCAACCGACCGATTTCCTCCTAAACGTCCTGAAGGGTTGGGGTAGATCTCCAAAGCTGCAGCAAGATTGGTAAGATTTCCATGTTACCGTCGAACTCCTTTGTCGAGATAGAGTTCCACGAGTTGCCTCCACCGGCTCAGCATCCTGTTCCATTTCATGCGTCAGACAAAGCCTACGGAACATGCAGTGTCGATATCTGGTATCGAAGTCGAAGCTTTTACTCCTTTCAGCTTGACACATGATGGCCGGATTGGAGCTATGTGTAGCCCATCTCTTCCTTCAGTTGTATTAAAAAGTTTTTACGTCACTCAAAACTGTTCTAAAAATTTGCCGACCGTAATTTAGCGGCTCCAATCATCCCTTGGATCTAGAAATTAGAAGAAAAATTAGTATTTTCCATTTAATTCCAACTACCTTTGGTTATTTTGACAGATACGCGTATTTCGTCTACAATGTGCAGACTTCTTCAGTGTCTCGTACTAATAACTCGACTTGTCGGCAATCTGCTTCATATTGTTTTGTCATGCCGGAGGTATTTCTTAGGTTTAAATTGAAAGGAGCCGTTTGCAAAGGTTGTAATAGCGAATTGCAGGAAAATAAGAAACGAAAACAATAATATCACGAGGTGTATTATTTACGCTGTTTAAAGGAAAAAATGCCGAAAAACAGGCCCTTGATCAACTTGGGAAGAGAAGAGAAGGTGAGTTTTGAAAACAAGGGTTGATCTTGCGTGAAATAGGCATCAGATTGAGTAGAAGCAAGGGTGTCGTCCATAATTACCTTCGGATCGTAAAAAAAGTATGCCATGAAGCAGCGACATGGATGCCCATCCCTGAAATGGGTGTGTCAATATCTGCCCGTCGGATTCGTCAAGTTTCAAACGAGCATCTCAATGATTGTTTCGTATAAACGACGCCTGCACCACGATTGCCACCTCGTCACAAAAATGCTGGTTTGCCTTCACCGAGAAATACCGGTTATGGGACGACGAATGGTCGAACGTGGTTTTCAGTGACCAGAGGAAGTTCAACCTTGATGGATCAGATGGTTTTAGTAGCCGTTGACACGATAACATACAAGAGAAAGAAAAGAGAAACGAAACTTTGGTGGATGAACGATAATGATCTGGGCAGATATTAGTTTGACTAGAAAAACGACTGTTTGCTGCATTTCGACACGGATGAACTCCGAAATATGCAGCTGTTATGCACCCCCAAGGTGAACCAGTTTCACCAGATCCTGGATGCACTCACCGAAAAGCTCATCGGAACAAGACCGGTCATCATCGGAGGAGACTTCAATGCTTGGGCTGTGGAGTGTGGTAGCAGATGTACTAACGCTAGAGGGTGCAGCCTGCTAGAAGCTCTGGTAAAACTGGAAGTTACATAATCGAACGTAGGTTCCGCCAACACTTTTCGCAGGGACGATCGTGAATCCGTCATCGATGTTGCCCTCTATAGTCCGTTGATGATGACAAATATGAACTGAAGAGTGTGTGAGGATTATACCCAAAGCGACCATCTGTTGATCCGGTGTAGCATCGGCCAGCAAAATCCTGTAGCAATACTAAGACAAATAGTTGCGAGTGGAAGTGGAAGACGAGGGTCTTCGACAAAGAACTTTTTCTTGAGGCACTTCGGTTCAGCAACGAACTCTCGAACTCAAACGCGGATGAGATGACGAATACGGTTGTAAGGGTATGTGACGCAACCATGCCGAGGAACAAGCGGTGCCCAGATTATTGGTGGAATGAGCAACTTAGCATGCTTCGCGCTAGTTGTCTCAGAGCCAGAAGACGTGTCCAGAAAGCTAAAACCGCAGCAGACAGAAAGGTGCACAGGGTTGTGTCCCGAGCAGCCAGGACCGAATTAAAACGAGAGATAAGGCTGAGCAACACGAACTGCTACAAGGAACAGCGGCGAGCCGCTGATGTTATCCCCTGGGGCGACGCGTATCGTTTTGTTATGGCGAAGATCAAAGGCCCAAAAATGTCTGCGGAGCTATGTCCAGCAAAACTGAAGGTAATCGTAGTTGGACTTTTCCCGCCACCGACGTAGCCACGTACAGGAGGAAATAAGGAGTAACGTTGAGTACATGCAAGTGTCGAACGAGGAGCTCGTGGCAGTGCCGAAAGGGCTTAAGGTGAAGAAGGCACCCGCACTGGATGGAATCCCTAACGCGGCTTTGAAATTGATTCAGGCCTTTCCGGACATGTTCAGGGATGTGCTGCAGAAATGTCTAGAGGAAGTCCATTTCCCGGACTGGTGGAAAATACAAGAACTAGTGTTGCTGTCGAAGCCAGGAAAGCCGTCCGGAAATACAGCATCATGCAGGCCGATATGCCTGTTGAATACGCTTGGGTTACTCGTGGAGAGGATCAGCCTCAATAGGCGATTTACAGAGAGCGAGCAGGGGCTATCGAGAATGTAATTCGACTTCCAGAAAGGGAAGTCTATGGTGGATGCTATTCGGACAGAGAAGAGACGAACCAGCCAACGTCTGAAAGTCTCTAAAATAAAGACTAATCTATCAAATCGATTCGGACAGAGGTTGAGACAGCCGTAAATGCGTCCAAGGCGATCGGTATTGCGCGGGCGGAAATCGGTGAACATTACGGCGGAAGTTCCGCAACGTTCCATCCTTGGCTCATCACTTTGGAACGGGATGTAAAACCGGTTGCTGACGCTGAAGCAGCGGGGGGATTCCGATTGTGTAACAAAGAAACGGGTCTTAGTGGAATCAGAAGTCGGCCTTTTCTCAAAGGTCGACCCTGACCACACTCTGACACAGTGCACGATGAGCAAGTGCAGGCCTTTGTGAAAATAACGCTGAAATATATTGCCACTTGTTGGAAGAAGTTCTCATTCCATTTTCCGAAAATTTTATAAATGAGAACATGATTTTCCAACAACACAATGATGCCTGTCATGCCTCCAAACCAACCAAGGAATTTTTGAATTTTGCATCGTGCGATTACGCGAAGCAGGTGATGGAGTGGCACGAAGCCAACGATGTTGTTCTTGTGTCGAAGGAGGAAAATCTCAAAGGACTTCGACCAATTGTTAAATTTTGGGCGATGATTCAGGGCAAGCTCCGGACAATTGGAATGGTCTGGGAAGGATGTGAAAAAAGAGTGGATGAAAGTATGTATGAAAAGTGGCGCAAGTGTTGCACAGGATTAGATCAGTAGCGTTAAGTCCAAGGTGCGTGAATTTAGTGGAGGTTAAAAAACGTTTGAAAAACGTTGCGGGCATTTAGAGGAGGTTGAGAATGGTCTGTGAACGTTGAATTTTGGACACTTTTCTTTCAGTGTAGATTTTTTATTTCACGGGTCGCTGAAACGTTTTACTTATATGTTAGCTGACACTCGTTACTTAATTTTGTAGTACAACATGTTTACAGTCAGTAAAATGGCGTCGCATCAAGTGGAACAAAATCTAAATTTATCGGTACGCGATCTTGCCAAGAAACTAAATCTACCGAATCCAGCTCTGTTTTGGGCTTCTTTGGCCTCTTGTCACTACGCGAAATCCGCCCTGGAATGGTATAAGATACAAGAGGTCAAATACGTGCCAAAAACAGGCAATCCACCAAACTGTCCAGAAATTTTCCCAATAGCGAAGTATTGGGCTCTAGTTAAGTGGAAACTCTTCGAAGCTAAGAGGAAAGCAAATGGTACCGATGATTTCAAGAGAAGATGGAGAATCATCCCGGCGGGCGTATCTGAGGATACCGTACGGAACCTAATGGTGGGTGTATCACAGAAAGTTCGAAAATTTTACAGAAAGAAGGATTAACATCTTATACAAATGTTTCTATTGTAGACATAACTCTATTACTGTGAAATAAACAATCGGCTTTATTGAATTATGTGTAAATTGGTACTTTGTTACTGTCCAAAATTTAACGTGGACAAGCTTTAATATGTGTTTATTTATTTCCTGAGACTTTCAAAAATATTTGACTTAAAATGAATTTTAAGTGATCATTTTGGTATGTTGCATTCTATTTTCGAGTTCAATCTTTAAAAATGACCCCGTTGAATTCCTCTCCTACCATCTGGAAGTATCCAACAGAGTTGACTTAGTAGCCTGGGCCCACAATCGTTTCTGGTGACATGTCAGGCAAATGCATTGTTTACAGCATTGTTAACTTAAATGACATTTATTATAGAAAAGCTACAGTTTTTAAATACAGTGTGTCTCAAAATAGGTGTCACCTTTTTTCAGTCTAGGTTTATTTCAGCTGGGTAATTTTAACAGCGGAATTGATTATTCCCGTTTTGAGAGTATTCTTTTGACAGCATATCGCTGAAGATAAATAAGCAATTCCGATTGTTTATATTTATCAGCTACCATAGAAGCCATACGGGAGCAGGTTTTAAAACTACATTTGCTAAAGCTTAGACCGTGTCAGATAATCAATAGCCTTAAGCAGTTCGGTGTGAGTTAGCGTTTTATTTTTCGTATCTTGAAACAGTTCAAGGAAACTGGAGATTTCCATATTCATCACAATGCCAGATGAACTATCAGAACGAAGAAGAAGATCAAATGTGTGAGTGGGAGCGAATAAGACGTAAGGTCTGTATTCGTAATAATCCGGACACCTCAAAACATGAATAAAACAAAAATGTCGCATTATGTTTCCGTCGTAGTTGTTTTTTTTTCAGATTCATGGGATGTGTTTTAACAATTCGTGAAGACAAAACATAGTTATTCGGTATTTGCATAAAATTTTCGAACTTTGCGCTTAACTCCGTCCATTAGGGTTTATACAGACTCTTCAGAAATCGTAGAAGCCGTCTTTGTCCAAATTTGCTGGAAGTGTTTGATGTCTTTGATTCCTTGCTTCTTTCCAGAAAGCTTCCGCTTCATCAGAGCCCAATATCTCTCGATTGGTCGTAGCTCTGGGCAATTTGGTGGGTTTGAGGTTTTTGGTACAATGTTCACTTGATTTGCTTGGTACCACTTCATCACAGTTTTAGCATAGTGGCATGATGCCAAATCGGGCCAGAACAAAGGTTTTTCTTTGTGACTTTTGATGAAGGATAGCAATCGCTTCTGCAGACACTCTTTCTGATAGATCTCCTTGTTAATTGTGCCTGTAGTGACGAAAGATTCACTCTTTTTGCCACACGTGCAAGTTACTTGCCACACAAGGTATTTTTTGGGAGATTTCGATGCTTTCTTCGTTCTGAAATGCTCAGCTATAGCTTTTGTTGTTGTTGTTGTTGTTGTTTTTTATTAATGACATTTTACATCCATCGGATGCATTCATGTCAGCTATAGCATTTCTGGCCATAGCAGAATAAATAGCCAGCCATGGAAGCTGCTTGAAATCCTCCAGAACATAAGTTTCATCGGCCATAACAACGCATGAAAACTTCGTCATATATTCGCAGTACAAACGTCGAGCCCGTGATTTTGCTGCCAAGTTTTGTTTGTCGTTGCGATTTGGAACTGTTTTTACTCTATACGACTTAAGTTCCAAACGTTGTTTTGATTTTTGGACAAAACCATGCGACATCCCTATTTTACGAGCCATCGTTCAAATGGAGAGATTTGGGTTTTTCGTTAATATCCCTTTCACCTTTCGGTCCATGACAGGACCAGCGCGTCCAATTTTTTCGTCACTTCTCGGTTTCCTCTCCACTGTCAAAGGTTCCGAAAATGATTTGAGCACATCGTGAACAATGGATTTAGGCAAATCCAATTTTTTTACAAGGTCCCGTATTGACAAGTCACCATCTTGAATACTAAACATGAAATGTAAACGTCAATAATAGTCTTTTTCATCATAGACTCTCAGTTATAACACAGTGAAATTTTTCATTCCTACGTGCAATATTTCAAAAGTTACAATGATTTTAAGGCGTCCGAATTAATGTGGATACAGACCTTAATCCGGCCGTATCGCCGTCGCGGTAACTACGAGATTTTATTTTCGGATGAAAAGCTCTTCCTCCTTCAGGACAGCCATAATCAACAAAATGATCGTTTGCATGGCAAATGTTTTGTCAATATTCCAAGAGATAAACTAGCGATAGAACGCTATCAGAATGTATCGAATATCATGGTATGGGGTACCGTTTCACGAAAAGGAAAACTTCCTCTTCTTGTCATAGAAGGTTAAAATAGACACTGAATATTACATCCAGCAGGTTTTGAAGAACCATTTGCTTCCTCATGCTTCTACGCTTTATGGAAATACAACATATCCCATTTTGCTTTAGTGACATCTATTGTGAGACACCCTGTAATGGCAAAATAAATCTATCGAGCAAAAATAAGAGTGGATTGCTGTTATAAAACCAACATCAAACAGCTAATAGTGACCATGACAACAGTAAATTATAATGTATAAGTGTTAGTTCTGTAAAATTTCAATAGATTTATCAAACTTTTTCAGAATACCTCAATCACTTTTTTGGTGAATTGCTGCTATTTACAACAATTTACAACATTTCATGCATTTCAGGATCATCCGAATGAAGATCACAGATAATAGATACGAATGCTTGAAGTATTTTTCATTTGCATAAATATATAACACTATTGCATAAATACTTCATGGGAATGGGAGGGACCATCAGGGCACCCTTTTGAAGCACTCTGGATGGGAAGAGAAAGAATGCCAACTTTCCATCGCTTACAGTTTCTGAATAAAAGGCGGGCTCTTCTCCTCACCCATTGGGGCATCCTCAAGCTAGATGGCTTCCTCTTTTGATTAATTGTTCAAACTTGTTGTTGGGAGGAGATTCTCTATATCCCTGTGGAAACGTATAAGTGATGTCGCCTATCGATCCTCCCAACCCCTTTTTGGCCCTTCATACAATGACATGATTAGGATAATCAGTGGTTATTAAAGCTTGATCAAGTCTTACAGCGCACAGTGATTCCAAGGCGGAAAAAAGTCGAAAAATCGACTTTCTCATTTTTCAATAAATATACTTTTATAATTTTGTACAATATTTGAAGATTCTTTTTCCAAAATTTTATGAAGATTGAATAGAAATTGCGCTCTCTACAAATTTTCAAAATATGGGACCTACATGGTCGTGATCTTTTCCTCCCATATAAAATGTATGGAGAATCGGAAAAAACTTCAACTAAATATTCAAATGTGAGCACACACGTGCACATACACCACAATAGGCTTATTTTGAAGATTTTTTGCCAGCTTTTCAAAAATCTGGGTTCCATCTTGCGCAAACTTGCGCAATCATGGTTCCGGGAGGCCAGTGTCTGGAATTGTATGAGAAGCACGTAAAATTTGTGAAAACATAAATTTCGCAATAGATCCAATATACCACGATTTTACCCTTCCTACAAAGAAGTGTATATAAATATATATACATATGCATATAAGTATAAGTATATATCTTGGGAAATCGCCATTTAAGCCAAGGCCTAGTGGGCCTAGTGTTACATACAATGAACGCAGCTCAATAAACTGAACACATGTCTGTGTGTATGTAACGAAATTTCTAACTCAGTTTCTCAACTACTGAACCGATTTAAATGAAACAATATATGAAAGGTACTGTGATCTCATACGTCGTTTTGTAAATTTATTGGAATTGGTTTACTGGTTCCGGAGATACCCCCGGGGAAGTGGTCAATTTCGGACTTGGAGCATAACCCATTATGTGACACCTCAAATTAAATGAGAATTCAGAAGTAAGTTCAATGGCAATGATATTACGAGTCCAGAACCACATTGGTCACATCCGGGTTGATGTTCCTGCGACTCCCGGGAGTGTGGCCAGATTCAAATTTGGGTTAAAACTCATATTGCGACACGTCAAATAACATGAGAACTCAAAAATAAGTACAATGGTGATGATATCAAGATTCCAGGACCACAATGACCACATCCGAGCTCGTATTCCTAGTACTACCAGAGAAGTGAAACAAGGGTCAGATCTCACAATAGGTGGATCAATTGAGGTTTGTATTTTCAAATAAATGTACATGTAATTCACATGTAACGAATTCACTTTTTCCTTTCTTCCTTAGCGTTTCAAGCTTATTGCTTATTGCTTGTTGCTTCGAACTTTGCTTGTTGTTACTTAACTTCAAACCCCATCCCCCCTAGAGCATAAATTGTACATGACCCTTCAAAGTTCAGTGATACGCTTTTTGATAGTCTCGTGTAGATCATCTCTGGATCCCGAGGTTCATGGTTCGAATCCCGATTGCAACTTTTTTTTTCTGTCAAGAAAATTTTCATACGATCATTTTTTTCCATTAGAGAATCGTATGAATTATGCAATAGTATCTTCTGGCAAATTTCCATACGATATTTCTATGATTTCCTCTGTTTTTTTTTTGTCACTGTATACCCTTCTTTTGTGATAATTGTAACACGGATGGAAGCGCATATTGGAATAAATCATTACAATCAATATAATGACTTAACGTACATCGTCTGATTTGGTGTTTTGAAATATACATGAAAGTTGTAGTCGCCATTAAAATACTAAGGACTGGACCTTTTCATCATTGATAATAAAAGAAGATTTAATTTTTTGCACATACTTTTTCTGAAAACGGAAAATTGCACTGAAAACAGAAATTATTTATGCAGAAAAAATTGAAAATCGGTCCAAATCTTAAAAACTATAAATTTGTCTAAAATTTGGTTTTGGACCACCCTATCTCAAAATGGGTCACCCTAAGGACAAAAAAAATATAGTCATATACTTCTAGAAACGAACTAACTTACCAAATGTTGTGAAATTCTAAGACCCACTGCTATTTTTGGTATAAAATTGCTGAATTATCAAGTTTTACGAATGTTCCGGAACTTTTGGAAGACCATGCAATGGCCACTTACAGAACCATAGATTGTTCTCCGCGTCATTTTACTTACATTTTATGTACAAATGGTTTTGAAAAAAATTACATTGCTTTAGGTCCAGACAAATTAATTTATCATTTTTTCGGATGTTCCGGACATTCCAGGGTACAATAAAGTGGCCATATCACGGTAGTGTGGCCTAAGACGACAATTTTAGTAGCATATCTGAAATCAGCGACCAAAAATTACTTGGAAACACATAGTTAAACTATGTAAAATTCATTTTTAGACTTTTTTCCGCCTTTTGTATGGGATGGAATCACTGTGCAGCGAGGAGAGCCCATGGCTGTCGGACTTAGGTTCCGTGCTACAATGGGTGGTAGTACATATCATACATCATACATCATACACATGTATCTTTCAAATGGAAAATAAATGCTATGATTTGGTTGATTTGTTTTGCTGTTATCCCATTTTGTTTCAGTGACACCTATTGTGAGACACCCTGTATATTAATCGTAAATCAACCACTTTGAAACCTACAAAGCCTACTAAGTACTCCACTTTGTATAATGAAAACGGTTGATCGATAGAAAAAAACGATCAATTATGACAGGTTCAATTCCACTCTTAAGCGAGGTATTCACATTTTGCAATATCGGATTGATCTCATTCGTTTCACGAACAAAAAAAATACCGTCATCGACCTTCCCGAGCCGTTTGCATTGATCTATAATTAGTTTCACTGAACCGAAGGAGAAAGAGTTTATCGAAAACACCTTCTGCCGGCGACAACTCATCAGCCAAAATGGTAATGAACACATTTTATGTAGATCCCTGTCTACACCAGGCGGAAGCCCGTAAATAATAGGAGTCGAAAAAAAAACGTCTGTTGATCTCTCATATGGCATGTGTAAATATCGGATTTTTTTTTTTCATATCAGACCACCGAAATCCTTTCGTTTTCGGAATATTACTGCTTTTCGGTTGACAGTTTTTCTGTGAGGCATTTTCAATCGTTTGTCATAACTTAATCGGCGCACGATGCAACGGATATTTTATAGCCGGCAGGTGGTGCTGGTGTGCTTGCTGAAACTCTCTGCTGAAGGGGGGATGTGGTTTTCTTTCACGACTACAACTTCGATGACGACGACGACGAACGACGCAAGAAACCCGGCCAGCAGAAGCGTGTCTTATTTAATTCTTTTTAATAGGTTTCCATATATTCCCCGATCGTTCTGTTTATGATCGTTATGCGATATGGGTGACAAAGACGAAGACCGTTTGCATCCTGCTTGCCTGACTTTGTGGTTGTCTGCATTTCGCTTCCGGAAATGACAGGCAAACGGTCCACGTGCTCCAACAAATTAGGGTTAATGCGGTTACCAAGCGGAGGTTAATCAACTGGGTGGAACAATGTTGGTTTTGGCTGGAACTAATTGAATTCAAAATGTGACCCCTTTCAACTGCTTGCTTCGGAGGTTGGAATTCAATTGATATATTTTCATATTTTCAGTCTCATAAATCTACCAAGTTATTGTGTAAATCAGCGACGTTCTAGAAACACAAAATTCGTTTCATGAGAAAGCCATACGACACACAGAAAAGTACTGTCTTGTTCCCACGAGACAGGTGCAGTTGCATAACAACCGTCTCCAGCCATTCGCCGTGTCAACAGCAACCAAAAACAGCATTGTCAACCGGGACTACATTAAAACCGTACGGGAGATAAAAGCACGGGAAACCAGTACAGTGCAGTGCCCCGAATGGACCCCTACAGGAGAAACAACCTGGAAAGTCCACAAACCAGCGCACACACCAAGAAACAAGGTTATTCTCGACGTTCGTTCCCATCATCCATATGCTGCATTGGCAATCTTCGTGACGTGGCCTGCTGTGACAATCCCCATAGATCACAATCTCTTATCTCTTTGAAACTTTCTTTCTCAGCCGTCCGTCCGCCGCTCTTCGTTGGACCCCTGGTCGACCCAATGCAGCCGATTCGTTCGCTGTGAACCACTCAACATAATTTCACGCTAAATTTATCAAAATTAAAACAAGATATGAAGTGCACGGGGAGTGCAATTCTCCTCTCCGTGGCGTGGCTCGAATGGTGTTTTATTGTTGATACGCGCGCCCAGCAAGACGGTGCAATTGCCGGGAGAGTGTGTGCATTGCACTGATGAAAACTGAGAAGGAGGCATTCAAAACAATGCAATGTCTTCGAGAGCTGGTTTAGGCAACTCCGTCAACAATATAATGCATTGGTGTTCAATTACGCCGGCGCGTGGGAGGAATGTGAATTGTTCTTAGAGAAATACTGAAACTATGGACGATTTTTTCGCAGGCTCTTGGCTGCGTACCAACAATTCACGAATTTAATTTAATCTTACTATAACTTGACAGATTGAAGATTATCGATTTATCGATTGAAATCTCTTTGTTGTTGATCAACAGACTTTCGAAAAGGTGTCTGTCCGGATTGAGAGGCCGTATGCCAGAAATAAGTCAGCTTGAGTAGCAGACTTAATCGATTATTTTCCATCCGTCAAGTTTAAGTGAATCAAGCAGGCGCTCCTAAATTGACGTGTTTAGCAATTTTGCTCTTAATTTTTTTTTGCGGCGTAGACTCAATTGAAGTCAAAAACTGTGAAACAATAGACTAGGATTTCCGGTGATTTTTGTGACGGCCATCAGAGTGGATTGCATTTTACACATTTTACGGACTATTTTACATAATGTCTCGAACAACTGCACAGAAACTTAGCTAAGTTTGTGTTTAAAAATGCAACTAATTCAAATGCATCTTATGTAATTCTTATTCATTAATATGTTTAATAGTGTTAACCCTTAGAGACGTTTTAACAAGTGTAATGTGAATATTGATCCATATATTTAACCCAGTCTTGTGCTGAGTCACACCGAAAGCAGCATTGTTTGAATAGCATCAGTTGTGATACGAATAGCGAGAACTTAACTCGGACTTCTTGGACTGGATACGGGATCTAGTGAAATTCAGCTAAGTAGCTTTGTGAGGTACAGATGACGCTGGGTTCTGTGAGGTACAGATGACGCTGGGATGCTTGAGAGGAATTAGCTGTGAATTATATAGTTAAATCGTCAATGTTAGCACTCCTGAGACCAACGGCATCATGTACCGAACAAGCATGTGCCGTTCCTCATTTGTGAGGCCCATACGTACAATGCACGAAATGGTTATCGTGCGCACCAGCCAATCACAATACTCCTATCGATTTGAGTCACAAGCATCCGTGAAATTCTAACAGGTCAACATGGCTTAGTGAGATCTATCTTGGCTACAGCACTTCCAAACAGAAAAAGTTTAAATTCCAAACCCGCTCGATGGCATTTATTTATTTCAATATTTTTTTTATATTTTCCGTCGGACTATTTCCTCACATGGTGTCAATCACTGACGCTTGGAAGACGATTCCACCAACTGGACCCTACCTATTGACTCATGAATATGAGCCGGGACCAACGGCTTTACCCTCCTTCCGAAGGAAGACGTGACAAGATTTTTTCGTCTCAGAAAAACCACCGACGTCGACTGGGATTGAACCCAGACCCACTAGGGTGCCACATGCCACAAGTAGCAGTTACGCTTACCACTAAACCACCGACGCCGGCGCATTTATTTAACTAGTTCAATTATTTGGGAGGCTCAATTGCGTTAGCTTCACTAAGCCGACAATTCGTTGTTTTTTTTTATATAATAATGTAATGACTCAATTCTAGGATTACTAGGACTTGATTCGTTTACTCGCGGTTTACCCGAGGTTAAAATAGGTTACATGTTTTGGGATGGATTGAACAAAGGAACATGGGATTCTCTAGTCTCATCAGATAGTTGTCGCCAGCACTACAACTTTGTACGATCTTTTTGTGTTGGGCCGGTTGTAGTGACCATTGGGTGCCAAATAGCCTTCTCAATATACGGGAACAAAACAAACACAAACTAATAAATTAAGAAAACAGAAAAACAAGCAGATTAAACTCTTAAACTAGACATTTGGAGGAACACATAAATCGATTGCATTTTAATAAGGTCGCGAGACTCCAACACATCTCTTATAGAAACATAAGGTTGTCTTCCTTGGGCCTCTAGGGTATTGAAAAATTTAACAGTAAATAATAACTAAGAAAAAGTTCTGATGTTGCGGGAAATTTGATCGACAGTTCAAGCAAAACAATGCATTAGGTCCTAAGTAACATTGAGAGACTCTCTTTGTCGGCTTTCTCTTTGCGTTCCTACGGCTATGTAAAAATATGTTCAAGTATTTTCAACATACGTATGGTAGCATAAAGTGCGATTAAAGAACCAATACGTCGAAAACATCAGCAAATCGTTTTATAGACAAGCTATTCCCAAAGAAAGTCGACGAGAATCGCTCAATGTTACTTGGACCTAACGCATTGTTCGCAGTTATCTCATTGTATTCGGTCCATGGGTGTACCTCGATACTTGCGATCTTCAGCTAGCACATTCTCGCATCAATCGGAAACCATCCAACCACGCATTGACGCATTTTGCCCAGCACTACAAAGCCAGTGCCCAGCTCGTTTGTGGTACCACAGCTCTGGTCTCTGGTAGAAGTAGCCGCTCGCTGCCCGCTTTTCCATACCTTCTGTCCTGTGCAGGAAACCTCCTGCAGTGCTACGACTTCGAAGTTACGTGGTTGAAGTCATCGCAGCCAGGGAAACTGAACGATTTGCAGTTCCTTGTTCCATGTTTCCAATCGTAGTCCTTATCTCGTCCGATTGTTCCTGTACTTCTGTATTATTTACAACTACTAAATTGTGTCTTTATTTGTCTTTCTGTTTTAATTTTTACATTTAATTTTTTAGCCAGGGAGGCTCTTCATCTTTGTTCTTCGTTACATTTGTTTTGTGGTGTTGTTCGTTAGTTTCGTTCTTATGTACCTTGCATCCCTCGGATCCCCATCCCTTGGATCGGAGATTAGTTTGTTTGAATTTAAATAATTTGATAACCTACCTGACTACATTAACTACAATTTGAAAAACCTAGGGGAGGGATACCAAGTCCTCAGGTGGTGTGTTTTTGTGCAACTCTTCCAGATCGGCATGCCGTATTCAAAATCCGGGAGTATAATCTGTTAGTAGATAACAAGCTTGTTCTTCAGGGACAATGTAGACTTTCTGTTTAGCAAGGGGTGCATTGACTTCAACAGAACGTTACATTTTGTGACAGTTTTATCAACATGTTCCCTGAAGTTCATCTTGCTATCTAGTGTCACGCCAAGATAGATGGCTGAATTGATCCACTCCACCGTTGTACCGTTTAGACAAATTTTAACATCCTCAGCTGGAACAAGGCTGGGCGATTTTGAGTGTGGGAAGAGCATTGATGCAGATCTTCCAATCTGTGAGATACTTCAACAAAACATTCAAGCTTCGCAGTAGTTTCGATGCGGTATCATCGGCGAACAGCGACAAAGATCCGTTTTCAGGGAGTAGGGCTATGTCAGAGGTGAACAGATTAAAAAGAAGTGGACCTAATATGCTTCCCTGCGGAACACCAGCAGAAACCTCCTGCGTATCGAAAACTGCACCTTGCAGCGAAACAAAGAATGTTCTATTTGATAGGTAGTTCTTCACTATCTTTATCTACCAGAAAGACTGGAAGATTGTACCGATGCAGCTTGTACACCAGGTCATCATGCCGGACGTTGTCAAACGCCGTTTCCACGTCAAAGAGGGCATGGCAGATGTTTTCGAAACATATTTGTTTTGCCTGAGGATGTTAATGACTCGGTTCTGTTGACCGCGTCGAAAAACAAATTGTACATCAAGCAGGTTGTTGAGTTCGTCGGCAGATGAAAGGATTTGACGGTATATTGCTTTTTCAAAAAGTTTGGATACTCCCGAGAGACGGCTGATGGGTCGATAGTCCTTGGAAGATGAACGATCTTTCCCAGGTTTCCGGGTTGGTATGACTTTAGCTGACTTTCAACACGAGGGGAAGTAGCTACGGCGAAGGCATAGATTAATGCTAGATGCTCGTAGAATTGGGAACTCAAGTATTTGAGTTCCAAATTCAGGAATTTGTCGAAACCAGGTCGACAGTTCGTCAGCTGTGATTTTCCAGATCCTCTGAAAAGTCATTGGGACATAGATGGATGTTGTTTTCATGCTCGCTAACGGCAGTTTTGTGAGGTTTGATGATGTTCTGACCAAGATTGTGCGAGCTGACAAAATGCCGACCTATCTCAGCAGTAGGATCAACGGTGGAATGGGCCTTCCCAAGTAACAAATTCAATTTTAAGGTACACTTGAAGAAGTTTTCAAGACTCATTTGATAAAACCATGCATAAAACTAGATATTCTACATAACATCGATAAAACAGCCATAAAACCCTCATAAGATCCAAAAGGCCCATACTTCAGGAGGTTCTCAGGACTATTTCCCAAGGTTCGCTTAAATCTTGATAGTTTTATCGGTACATACTTGTAATGACATTCAAGACATACTTTAAACTATGATAAAACTACCACAAGTTTTTATAGTTTTATGATTTTCCTCTTTAAGAAAACTTCCAGTCCGTTACAAATATGCTTCGAAGATTCCATTTTTCGATTCGTTCGGCTGAATGGGGTTTTTTTTTTTTTATTATGGTTGAGTGGAAGCTACTATATTTCTCTTCCAAAGTGGATACGTATGTAAATTAATTGTAAAATTGACCATCAATGCATCTGTTTTTTGCCTGCAATTGATGAATTTTTCATACGACATTCAGTTTATTGGTGTTTTATAACATAAAAGTTTGAAAATTTTAATGCGCCTCTGAATTATTGATAGAACATTGACTTATTTAAAAAATAAAAAAAATTGTTGAAAATTCAACTATTAGGTGACAAGGCTGATAAATTGTTAGATCTTGAATAAATTGTGTCTACAATCCATTTTATGTTTCAAAATGTATTTTAAACAGCATTGTTTGTTCGTACCATTGGAAAAATGAGAGTTTTGTTGCATACTTATGAAAATGGCTACCGTTCCGAGGGAATCCAGAATAGCCACGCTCACCATTTTTCCAATGGTTTTATCTAAAACTACCATAAAACGCAAATAAAACCTATATTTCTTGCACAAGACTAACAAGATTTTTTGAGGAGCGCGATAAGTTCATCTTTATTTGTTCTACTCTTGAAAAAGATGAGTTACGCTTGAATAAAACTTGTTTGAATTGCTCAAGGTAAACAAGTCTTTCGTAAGATAGCCATAAAATAAGTGTGAAAAAGGCACTTCATAAACAAAGAAAATCTGACCGTGCAAATCAAAAGTGCCTATGCATAAATTTGGTTCTTAGTCACAATAACAGCTTATAATTTAATATTTTTAATCACCAGTAAGTCGATAAAAAACAAAAAAAGAATTGACTTCTGACTTTAGATTTAACGGTGGTGGACATACGATAACGCATGGCGATAACGCACTACCTGGGACCTTATGTTTAACTTGCACAACTGGCATAAAATCAATAATCATGAGTTATGATTCTCGTACACATTGCACCATTTAATTTGATTCGTTACAAAAAAATAGGACGCATAACGCATAGACTCTTCTGATAAGTTAGTCTCAGTAGGCTGCGAATCCAATGGAATCTAGCGATGTCGTTGGTGGCTAAGATGAAAGAGTATTCAATATATTGGATAGGTTTTTATTGAATTTCCGCTTGAACGATCCACTATTCTATATTTTCTTTCACCTATGGGCGTCCATAGTCCAGTTTGTTTATTTTTCACATAATGTTCTATGTCAAGAGTATGTGCTCTTATCCGAAACCAAATGGTTCTAAGAGCGTTTTATGGCAGCATTTTTAAGATACATTTATCTTAAAGAAGAATGTCATAAAACTTTTTCAAAACTTTTATCAGGTTTTATGAAAGTTGCGAATCGATGTCTTGAGAGGGGACTCAAGTATTTTATAAAATTACTTATAAGGTGAATTACACTTATAAATGATGCAGTTTTATAAAGGTTTCTTCAAGTGTTCTTTAATCACTCTTAAGAACTGTTAATCAATTAAAACTACCTTAACTTGGAAAATGCCCTGATAAAACCAGATGATCTCCATAATGCTTTATTAAAACTACCATCAAACATGAATAAAACCAATTCACATTTGAATTGTTACTTGGGAATTGGCTTGCTTTTTAATTTTTTTTTTTTAATTTCTATAACGGCTTTGCACAATCTGGGAGGGAGCGGTTTTTTTTTTTGGAAAAATGATTGTTTCTGAGATCCAGCCTTCTGGCCTTGATGATTTTGTTTGCACCCTGATTATAAGGCAGGCAGACCAGTACGTTGATACTGTCTGCGAGTGGTGTTTCGAAGAAGGATCTAATTTTTAGTGAGACTATCAATAGTCAAAGAGCTGCTCACCTGTGTTGCTTCTGGGATATGGAGCTCCAGGGCCTGGGAGATCGCCTGCTCGATCGAATGCAGTTGCCGATCGATGTCGTTGGTTGATTAGGGGCGTCTATCGTAATCGACGGAGTAGTCGACCTGATGTCAGAACTGTACCCAGCTGGCGCGATGGTAGTTGCGCCTGGTTACCGGATGCCGATTAACGCAGGACCCAACTTCAGCTACCACTGGATAGTGGTCTGAGCTGAGTTCTTGGTACACAACTGGCTGGGCGATGTTGTTTCCCATGTTTGGGAGGAAGTTGTCGATTGTAGAGTGGACGCCGGATCTGCTCCACCGGGTGGGAGTATCCGAGCCCAGGATTGTATAATGGTTCTCTTCCAGGTCCTCCTGTAGGATAGAGCCATTCTTGTTTCGTCGTGCGTTTGTACAAGGCTTGTATGTTTTTCAGATCCTTCATGCAAGTCGAGTTCTTCTCGAAGTGAATCTGGTACAGTTGATTCCGGTAACTTCGAGAGACATCATGCCGACGCATCTTATTGATTTGTACCGGTTTGAGCCCATTGGCTCTTAATTCGTCTGCCAGTTCCTCCGTCTTCTTCGACGGGAGGCCACGCAAAACCAATTTGAACAGCTGTTTCACTTCGATGTTGTGCGTAAAATACTGCACATCCATCTGCTTCAAGATTTCCTTGACCATCAACTTGTAACTCTGCGAGCAGAGCTGAATTGTACATAGTAGGCCCTTTTTGATGTAGTAGTACACCCTATCCAGTCAGCCTTCTGGAAATCCCTTCACGAACAGCGGCGGCATTTTCTGCTTCTTTTCTATTTTCGATGTATCGCCGTTTTCCACAACGGCTAACCGGTTGTTAGCCAAAAGCTTTTTCGATGAGAGCACATCATCGGGTAAGTTCAATCGGGAACGTTTTCCAGACGAGCTTCTGCCGACGTAACTTCGCGGCGGCTTCCCCACGTACCGGGGTCGGACTGTGTATCACGTTATGCGAGAGGATACAGTGCACCTCGCATCAAAACAAAAGAGCGAACAAAAAAACACCACAAAAACTTGTCAGAGCGTAAGCGAAGAACACGACTGAACGTGTCGCTTGTTCAAACTGGAAATGGCTTCTGAATTATTTGTAACATTAAATTTTTAAGGGCGGCTTGTTAAGCCTTCCCCAACTCACTGTCTTGCCGGAGGACCATCGAGCACAGCACTGTTTAGAGCCCACGCGGGCGCTAGGACGATGATCAGCCGCTCCTAACATGGAGAGCAGACGCTGCACAATGGGCAAGAGCTGATGAAAACTAAGGAAAAAATCTGTAACTTTTGTCGCTTTTAAGCGCGGCCTGTAAACAAGGCCGTTTCCGCTTGAAAATTGTCTGGGGAATCGAATGGAACTGGTTTCAATTACTGCACGGATATGATTGTGGAGCTATACAACTGATTCTACCCCACTTCCCCTTATATGCTTAAACAATTTATAGACATCTTTGCACGGAGAGGCTAAAGATCAACAAAATAATGCTCGTCCCATGTGAAATTTTCTGGAGAATCTAGTAGAGGTTTTTTAACCACCGCACGGCTCTGTGAACGAAAATATGGCTGATTTTACCCCACTTCCCTTTTATTTTTAAACAATTTATAGATATCTTTGCACGAAAAGGCTCAATATTAACAAAATAGTGCTAATCACGTGTAAATTTTTTTGGAGAATCAAATAGAAGCTGCTTTAACTACCGCAAGGTTCTGTGAATGAAAATATGGCTGGTTTTACCCCTTGTTTTCTTGAATAGTTTAAAGATATCTTTGCTCGGAGTGGCTCGAAATCAACCAAATAAGACTTAACCTATGTAAAATTTACTGAAAAGCTATTTCATCTGCCGCACGGCTCTGTGACCAAAGATATGGCTGATTTTACACCACTTCCCTTTATATTATTTAATAATTTATAGATATCTATGCTCCAGGTCGCTCAAGATCAACAAAATAGGACTAGTCCAATTTAAAATTTCCTGGAGAATCGAATCTTCAGCGACCCAGAGCAAAGATATCTATAAATTATTCAATAATATAAGGGGAAATGGGGTAAAATCAGTCATATATTCGTTCACAGAGCTGTGCCGTAGATGAAATAACTTCTATTCAATTTTCTAAGAAATTTTAAATAGAATAGGTTTTATTTGGATGATCTTGAGCCACTCCAAGCAAAGATATTTATAAACTATTCAAAAATACTAGGGGAAGTAAGTTAAGACCGACCATATCTTCGTTCACAGAGCCGTGCGGCGGTTGCAACAACCTCTATTTAATTTTCCAAATTTCACATTGGACTAGTCCTATTTTGTTGATCTCGAGTGACCCCGAGCAATGATATCTATAAACTATTCAAGATTAAAAACTGTATTCGATGAAATTTGGACACACAAAATAAGTCACCAAAAATTTTCCTTGAGCCCGATTTCTGGAAATAAAGTACTACTAAATGGTAGATAAGTATGTTTTGATATCATTGGTTTATTGAACCTCTTATCTCAACCCAAATGCCCGCACATTTGCCTTGACCCCTTTCATCAAATTTTGGGTAATGATAGGACCGACTTGCTTACTTAATATTAACCTCACTTTCTTTAGTTCAAGTTCATTTTCTATCAGTTTTGGAGTTTTAACGAGCTTTGCTTTCATGATTGCCCAACATTTTTCAATTGGGCGAAGTTCCTGAGTGTTTGGAAGGTTGGCGTCTTTTGGTACAAAAACTACATTATTATCTTTGTACCAGTCTAAGACGGGCCGGGCATAGTGGCAAGATGCCAAATCCGGCCAAAACAGTGTCGGGCCATCGTGAGATCTCAAGAAGGGCAGAAGTCGTTTTTGGAGGCATTCGTCCTTGTAGATTTGTCCGTTGACGGTCCCAGAGGTGATGAAGGGCTGACTCATTTTGCCAAATCCGCAGATCGCTTGCCAGACAAGGAATTTTTTGGCGAATTTCGACAGTTTCTTCTTCCGTACACTCTCCGGAACGGCCAACTTAGAGGTGGCGACGTAGTGTTCCTGTCCTGGCATTTGTTTGGTGTCGGCTTTAATGTACGTCTCATCGTCCATCACAATGCAGAACGGTTTTGTGAGCCAATCCCTGTACAGTTTTCTTGCACGAGTTTTGGCCACCGAGTTCTGTTTATCGCTCCGGTTTGGTGCCTTCTGGACCTTGTACACATGTAATCCAGAACGTTTCATTGTTTCCTGCACAAAACAAACTGAAACTTTCGCCTTTTTCGCAACATCCCTGATCGAAATGTTGGGATAACGCTTAAATCGGTTCAATACCATCCTGGCCTTCTCCGGATTTGATGTGCCACGTTTTTTGTCACTACCATTTTTCCGTTTGGTTGTCTTACGGTCCTTGAACGTTTTGATCACATGAGATACGGTTGAATGTGCGATTCCGAGCTGTTTTCCGATCCATCGATGAGAAGCGTTTGGGTTTTCGAAGTGAGTGCCCAAAATTTGTTGGCGCACTATTTCTTCATTCGAAGCCATCACTGAAATCACTCGACCGATTTTCACGAAACTCATTACACAATTGACACAACACAATGAAATACATTCAGTTAAAATTTCAATAATGTTTACCCACACGCTAAAAAGTTACGAACAATTGCGTGTGTCCAAATATCATCGAATACAGTCTTTATAAGGGGAAGTGGGTTAAAATAAGCTATATAACTTTACAACCATATCCGTGCGGAGATTGAAACCAGTTTCATTCGATTCTCCAGACAATTTTAACGCGGAAATAACCTAGTTTACAAGCCGCGCTCAAAAGCGACAAAAGTTACAAATTTTTTCCTTAGTTTTCATCAGTTCTTGCCCACTGTGTGCTGTTTTGAGCCGCTCCTGACATGGAGAACAGATGTTCAGCATATGACCAAGGTCTAACCCTTCCCTGTCAGCATATGACCAAGGTCTCACCGGGGTTGGTTACCCGATCTTTCAAATGGTTACTCATACCCCAGTCGACACCACGAAGAGGTAGGGATAGGAGTTACTAGACAAGAGGCCAAGTATCGCAGTAGGATCTATTTTTACATACAGGTACGCGAAGAACCAATGGTACGCATTTATCATTTATTTACCAACCATTCTCAACAAAACGATCATCATTATGTTCTTTGATTCCAAGTACCATTCACCCTTTTCCCGAAATTGTAAGTTCTGGCGCATTGCTATTTTTCTGCAAGCGGAGAAATTGGCAACCAAAAGATTGCAATCGGACGATAAGGTGCTCTCCATTGAACGAAACTGGCCAACCAACCCGTACGGCAAGCAATTTCACTGTGGTGGTGGGAGTGTGCCCACAGATGGGAAATCAAACTTGCTGAAATCGAAATAAGGTTGAAGAAAAAGAGACGGAAAAATATTGCACCAGAAATCGGAAAATGATTAATTATGAGTCTGATAACCTTTCAATGGAAGAGAACTTTTTTTTCCTGCGATTGGAGCTGCTTCGTTATTGTGATGAAAGGAAGGTATTTTTTGCAGGCATGGCAAAAAAAAACTTGGGCTGAATGGGATCGATCCGCACAGCATGATTAGTCAGGGTTCGGCCACGTGGTCTATTTCGATGATCACGATTCTGGTTTCATTCATTTTTGTCGACGATTTGTATTCGATATGAACTTGTAGATTTTTGTCGCTTCAACAACGCCGACAGTCGATTTGCCTATCACCTTAAATAAGCCACTAATCTCTGCACAATGCCAGCTCCTGTAACCAAACAAATCAGTAACTTAACCCAGTGTCATTATCTGTAATCCGAACAACCAATTCAAACCTGTCACCGAGATTACAAATCAACCACCGCAGGCAACCGAACTCGCTCTCTGTCTCTCTCTATCTTACGCCAACAAATCGCCACTTGCTGCAGCCGGAATATTTAATTAGCTAAATAAATTTGATTATGCAAATCAACGCAGCGCCGCAGATTCTTTTCACATCGGAAAACTTCGGAAGAACCCACCGTTGTTATTGCCTCAGACGACACGACGCGGTGGAAAAGTGCTCTTGAACCTTCGACCGACCAACTCAGGGGTGCTTACGGCTTCCCCTGGTGCTGCTTTTTTCACGCCCCACAGCAAAGCCATTTGCCGAACGGAAATCGGGCATATTTGTAAGTATCAAATGCCTCCGAGCGCACTCCTGCCTCTCGTCCTCATTGAAGGAGAATCCTCACACAGATTCCGCTCATAAATTAGAATCGGAATATTAAGTAGTTGCAATTGTTTGGGAAAGGAGACCAGCAGGGAGATATTGCGTGTCCCATATAAATCTTCGGAGGACTCGCTTGGAAGGTGATCGCGGCTTTTCGTCGGGTGGGAGTATTAAATTATTAATTTATCACTGTCACCTTCCGTGCCTCTGAACCCGAACGGACTACGAGCCCTGCCTCCCCCGGGAGAGTATGGAGAATTGTAATCTATTAAAATTTTCTGTCCTTGCAACCGACGCCGGGAAGGGGTTAACACGCTTGGTTGTACCTTCATCATGCGGCCTCCTGGAACTGAGCGTCGATTGCCGAAGATATTCGGGTGTGAACCCTTCTCCGTAGCTCGGAGCAAATTTGTCTAGATTATAAATTAAACTTTGACAAAGTTTGTGTCTCATCTGCATTTTGCGGGTTGGTGTTAATTTCTGGCGGCTGTTTGCTAATTGAAACATTACGCCACCACACACCGCCCCATCACCGGGTTTCGTTATTGTCATCATCTGAGGCCGGAACATGCACGGAGGTCGGTTCGGTTGCCGTCTTGGGAGTTCATTTGCTGAGTAGGACTGTTGATTTAAGTGAAAAGAATAATCAATTATATCAAAGTTGAGCGAGGAAATTGTAATTACCAAGTTTTGAGATTGTTTGTACAGCACTCGAGTGGTGCTGAAGAGGATGAATTTGATTGATAAGTCAGCGAGGCTTGGGTAAATTTGAAGAACTATGCGGGATGTTCAGTAGTCATAAGGAGTGTATCGAAAATAAGCCGGATGAAATTTAAGTTATTCCTTCATGAATTTTCAAACTTTGGATCGAATGCTCTTCATCAAGTTCCGGACAAGTGTTGCATCGCATTTTTTGGACGCTTGAGCCCAAATTTTTTTTGAACTCTTGCATGTTCCCAGCTGCCTTACCAGTCTTCTTGCCTTACCAGTCTTCCCTCTTTGCCACGATTGCCCAGTAACGTTCGATGGGTCGAAGCTGAGGGCAATTTGGTGGATTGATATTTTTCTCAACGAAATTTTTACCCTTTTCCGCAAGCCAATTGAGAGTGGTTTTGGCATTCTTATTTAAAGGCAACAATCTCTTCTGGAGACACTCAAATCGATAGATTTCTGCATTTATAGTTCCGGTAGTGTAAAAAATGGTTGACTTCAAACCACAGGAACATATTGCTTGCCATACCAGTACCTTTCGACCGAATTTCTCCACTTGAATCGACCTGTCCGCATCGCTCACATCCTCCCCAACGACGGCAGTAAAGTATTGTGGACCTGGAAGGGTTTTTGAGCTCTCCTTTACATAGGTCTCATCGTCCATCAAAACGCATGCATCCGGACGCTGCAAAAGACGCGAATACAATTTCCGGGCCCTTGTTCCTGCTCGCTTCTGCTATTCTGCACTTTGTTTCGAAATTTTCTGCTTCTTGTAGGTCTTCAGGTGATTTCGCCTCTTGATACGCTGGATCATTTCGACACACGTCCCTGCTTTTTTTTGGCCAAATCACGTTTTGACATTGATTTGGTCTTCATGATTAGAGATACCACTTTCTGCTCCAGTTTCGGGTTGGAAGAACCGGGTTTTCTGCCTCTTCCTGATAGCTCATCCAAAGAATAGTGTTCCCCAAACTTATTAATGATGGTTTTAACACTCGCATGATGAATTCAAAACCGCTTCGCCAATTTTCGCATAGTAATACCCTTCTCACTTAGCCATGTGTCCAGAACTTTAATTTTCACTTCCTTTTCAATACGCGACATTTTGAAAACGCAGAATTTGAACCGCACAAACAAGTAAACAAAAGAAAGCTGACAGTCAAACGCACAGCATGCAGTGTTCAGAGCATAAAAAACCACCACAAATACATGCGTACAACGCAAATGTATGTGGATAGCTTATATTCGATACACTCCTTAGCATAGTCGTAAAAATTATTGAGTGCAGGCGGGCATCACTCCAAGGTATTTCAGTACGTGCTTCGAGATTGTAGCATGCGTCCCGATGGTGATTTCTGAAAGATGTTGGTCATATCACCAGTAGCAAATCAAATACAAATTGGATTTATTTTGGTTTTAAATTCCGTTTCAGTTTGTATTTGGTTGCTTATTTTTCATTACAGTTGTGCATCTAGATGCCCTAGCGAGAAACTAATGACAACATTTTGATCCGGAAGGATGGTTTACTCATATAAAGAAATCATGAGTCATAAACATTTGCAAACGTAATCGAAGTTTGAACGTAAAAAACTTCAGAGAATTCTGCACACCCACGTTGAACACGTTGAATGATCGCAAAGGTTCTCAAATGTCCGAAATCGGCTTTGAATACCGTGCTTAAAAGTTACCGGGAAACACTAACGTTCCCAAAAACAAAACAAGCGCAGGGAAACATACGACCGGAAAGTTACGAGCAAAGATAATCAGGGCAGCCCGAAAGAATCCTGAGATCTCCGGGCGTGATTTGACGAAAACGTTCACAACGCCGCACAGTACAATTCGATGAATCTGTATGCGAGAAGGATTTCGGTCGTATCAGGGCACTTCCCAAGTAACATTGCCAAAACCATCCAGCTTTATTAAGTTTTATTAAAGTTTTATGACAGCCACTAGAAACCAAGAGGCACCAATAGGTTTCATATTTTAGTCTGGTTTATGAGAACTTTCACAGCTTGTTTACAAAGATCTTAAAACCTTGATTTCTCAAATTCCTTTTGCTCCTATTAAAGACTTTATTACGACCTTGTGCACTTGTACAATTCTGTTTTGAAACGCTTTTTAGGGCTATTTATATTATCTTATTATGGTGAGTTGAAAAAGCATTTTAGAACCAATTTTCGTCCATTAAATGCATTACACGGCAGAGTAGCATTAGGGGAAGTCACCAAATGACCAAATAGTTTTATAGTAGTCATTGCGAAGATAAGTTGGCTTTTTGGCAAAACTGTGATTTTTTCAATTGTCATTTTCGAATTTACGAAATCATTGAAATGTGGAAAAATAAATGCACCAAATTTTAAATACAATGCAAATGAACTGTAGATCGAAGACCTATTTTGGCATTACTTTAGAATAGCTTATTGAATTCCATAAATTTTCAGGAAATTTGGGATTAATTTATCAAACATTTTTGTTTTAATTTTGTTGTTGCAAGCTCGCATAATTTCCGAGGGTTTGCATGGCAGTCAATATGTTTTATAAAGGTTTTATTAACTTGTTTTCACAACCATATATAGAGTTGGCCACTATGTACATATTTCGGCTCTAAAGAAGCATATAAGAGGTGTTGGTAGACAAAGCAGTTTTGAATGTAGCTTCGTGAATAAAGCCGGGAGGAGTGCTTTACGGCTGGAATAAAACTAAAATTGTTATTTGGGTATGGTGCGAATGGCCTAATTTCGCGTCAAAAATCGATGACTCGAAACCCATTAACTTAAGACACATGATATCTTCAGAAGATTTAAATTAAGAAATAAGATCTATTTTGTTGTTTGGATGCCTAATAAGGTGGTCTTTTTATGTTCATAAGAAAAAATCTAACTTCTAAATACAGAATTGTAAATAAATTAATTTAATGAAACGCTGCTTAAGAGATTTAACTTCTATCTCATCTGCGTATCGTTTTATAACAGTTTTTCGTACTGTGCGCAGGGTGGGAATAAATAAAATGTTTTTTTTTTGCTCTAATACTTTGTTTCAATTCGAATTTGAAAACATTGTTAGAATCATTTTTACGGCATTAGATGATACAAATTTAATGCAGGTACGAGAAAATTACTAGTTATAGTATAAAAAATGTTGTAGAGGTTTAAATTTAAAAGAAAATACGTTTTTTTAAGATATCTTACACCTTTATTTGCAAATAAACTTATTACTATTAGTACAAACTTCCATCTACAAGATCTATGCAAAATCGTTTGTCCCCTTTTGTCCCCTTCTGAAGAAAAAATCATTTGGGTAGTTTTGTATTTATTTTGCATAACTTTCGATCAGCAGCATCAAAAATTATCGTCAAATAGCGTAACAACGTGATTTTCTAATGAAAATATTTAAATGCTTTTATTAACCCTTTACCCTTTATTTAATAACATTAATATCACATACAAACAGATATAAGTCATTGAACATCTTGCACAACAAATCATCATCACTGAAACACCTGCGCCATCTGTTGAAAACACTGTGATGGGCGATAAAGCTGAACAGATGGCGGTAGTGTGCTATAGTCAAACGTAAGGGAATCGACTATGTGCGCTACCTGTGTATACACAACCAACTATGAAATATTCAAAAATATGATTACAAATTGAAATAAAAATAAAAATATTAGAGCAAACAACTATTTTTTAAAGTCCCACTCTAAAAAAAGTTAAAAAAAAAACTGTTATAAAAAATACGTAGATGAGATAGAAGTTAAATTTCTAGAGCAAAGCTTCATAAAATTAAATTGTCTACAATTCAGCAGCTTTGCTGAATACCAGTTGGCATGTAACGATGCGTGCTATGATACCTACGCGTTCACTGAAACGTGGCTGAATGACAACACTTCATCATCGCAATTGTTTGATGACTCATACGCTGGCTTCCACCAGGATCGGTCATCCGCTAACAGCAACAAGCAATCGGGTGGAGGTGTTCTTCTGGCAATCCGGTCCTGCTATAAATCGCGTTTATTGAATCCCCCTGGAAGCTCAACAGTTGAACAACTCTGGGTAGAAATAACTCGTTGCGAAGTTACTTATTTCATCTGTGTTGTGTACATTCCACCGGACCGTGTACATGATGGCAACCTCATAGATGAGCACTTACGTTCACTTGATTGAATTGTTGCGCAAATAGGCGCGAAAGACAACATCATCATTCTAGGCGATTACAACAAGCCTGAAATTTCTTGGATGATCGATTCCCGAGGCTTCCTTTTTCCGGATTTTTGTCATTCTTCGATTCGACCAGCTTCAATTGACTTATTGGACGGTTATTGCACCGCAGGCCTAAAGCAGACGAGCAGCATCTTCAACAGTAACGGTCGCATGCTTGACCTTTCCTTTGTCAGCTTGATTCTTTGTCAGCGAAGAGGGGGGCATAGACTGTTTGGTCACTCATGCTAAAGAACTTCTCGTGAAAGTGTGCAGGCACCATTCCCCTTTATTGGTAAAGATGAAGGTCAGCCTAGAGAGATGTTTTCGTGAAATTACTGAAAACGTATCTTACGACTTTGGCAAAGCAAATTTTGACGATATGAACGTCTTCCTAGCTGGGAATGATTACGATGAGATATTTAGCGATCTTGATGCAAATCTAGCGGCTTCGACTTTGTCTGCTATCCTGCTGTATGCTATCGAACAGTTTGTGCAAAAGAAACACTGCCAAGTACCTCCTAAACCTGCGGAGCTAAGATAGCTGAAAAAAATGAAACGCTCCGCACTTAGGAAGCACAGCAAATACCACACGGATCAAACTAGATCTGTCTTCGCTCGAGCAAACAATGAGTACAGAGAACTGAACGACCATTTGTACAACGGTCATATTGACCAGCTTCAACGACGCCTCAAATCCAACCCTAAGCGCTTCTGGCGTTATGTAAATGAGCAAGGAAAGAATCTGGATTGCCTTCGAATAAGACCAACGGAACTTTGGAAGCTGACTCAATCCCGGGAATCGCAGATCTTTTTCGCTCACAGTTCAGCAGTGTATTCACCGATGCAATTCTCGATTCTGATGATATTGTCGCCGCTGCTAATAACGTACCTCATCTCACTGCTTCCAGTCCACAGATGTCGGTCACTACCACCATGGTGGTTGCATCAGGGAAGCAACTGAAGTCATCAAGAGGCTGCGGACCTGATGGCATTACTTCGTTTATGCTCAAACGTTGCCTTGTACCACTCGCGAAGCCCCTAGCAACGGTTTTCAACCTTTCCTTAACGACAGGCATTTTCCGTCCTGCTGGAAAGATTCGTTTGTTTTTCCTGTTCACAAAAAAGGATGCAAACGAACAGTTTCAAACTATCGTGGAATTGCAGCGTTGAGTGCTACCTGTACAATTCACAGAGCATTTCCTTGGAACAACATGGTTTCATACCCAAACGATCAACTACTACTAATTTAGTCACCTTTACGTCATTTCTTATACGTGAGATGGAAAAAGGACTCAAATAGACGCTGTCTACATTGATCTCTCGGCAGCTATTGCTAGGTATCGATAATGGGTTGCTGATCTGGCTGCGCTCGTATTTGATTAGTCGGAACACGTCCGTGAAGATCGGTGACTATATTTCAACACCATTTCCTGTCACATCCGGTGTCCCTCAAGGCAGCCACCTCGGACCTTTCATATTTTTACTCTACATGAACGACGTGTATCACAGCTTGACATGCCTCGAACTGTCGTATGCTGACGACCTCAAGCTCTACTTTGTGATAAAGAAGACCACAGATGCCATATTCTTACAGCAACAACTGGAAGTATTCGAATGTCTTTGAATGTGGCCAAATGCTCAGCCATCTCTTTTGGCCGCAAACGCTCGATTTTTCAGCATGCCTATTCGCTATTCGGTACCAAGCTGAAGCGTGAGACAACAGTTAAGGACTTAGGCGTAATGTTGGACTCCAAGTTGTCATTTAAGGATCATGTTTCGTACATTGTTTCTAAAGTCTCCTCCCAGTTGGGCTTTATGTTCCGTTTTGCTAAGAAAGTCTGTGATTTGTACTGTCTTAAGGCGCTGTACTGCTCTATAGTGCGCCCAATTCTGGAATATTCAACAGTGGTTTGGTCCCCCTACTATCAAAACAATACTTTACGGATAGAAGCTATTCAGAAGAAGTTTGTCTACTTCGCATTACGACGACTTCCTTGGAGAGACCCCATCAATTCACCTAGTTATGCCGATCGCTGTTAACTTATGAACCTTGCATTGCTGGAAGCGCGGCGTGCCGGCGCTAAAGCTTGCCTTGTTGATGATCTTCTTCAAGGCCACATTGATTGCTCAACTCTACTTGGTCTTCTGGACATCAGCACTAGACGCCGAAATCTCCTATCCCACGCATTTCTGTACATTCGACACCCCAGAACAAATTACGGGTGGAACGAACTGATAAAAAGAATGTGCCATGTTATTCCGTATTTGATTTTAACGTTAGCCGTAAATGTAATAAGAATAGTTTTAAGAGGTTTTTGTGCTAAGTTTGTAGTATCTTTTCTTGTGTCAGTTAGAACTATATTGAACGATCATTGGGGTAAACATCTTACCTGTTGACAAATAAACTAAACTATTATTAATTTCTGAGGATGTTATCAGTTTATCCTCAAACAAATTTTCTTCAATACACTGTGTTAACATAAGAGCTATTTGGAATAGTATTAGGGAGCCAACAATGCTGCCTTCTTCTCAACGGACTGTTGGAGTATTCGTTTCACCTGCTCTGTTTGTAGAACATGGTTTTAAAAAGTAACGTTGCATTAAATAAAATGGACTTTTTTTTCGGATGGTGATAAAAATAGAGCTAAGACAGAATTGCTTTTGATAAATTTCCCATGGAAGGAAATTATTTAGGCTTACTTGCAAAACAAATCTACGCCCTTGCCAGCGATCTTCCGGCAGTTAACTGGAACATTCGCCATGGCGGACAAAAATATGCGTGTAGGCATGTTTTCGAGTTCTTTCTTCGTTTTATTTACCAGTTCCTTCTCAGTGTTTCCGACCAAATTGTTGGAGTAGATCATACGCTTCAGGTTGACCAAAAAACTCTTGATGGGTCGCAGCACCTTCTTGGGAACTTGGTGTGCAAAATGAACTTCTCTTCGGAGCTCACTTTCTTCGTGGAAGAAGTAAAATACGAAGTGCCCAGCCAGTCGTTGCCATCCAGGGTGAGATAAGTCTTGTCGTCCATCACCACCGCCACGTCGCGATTTGCCGGGAAAATCGAGTTCACCATCTTATTCAGCCACTGCCGTGGCGTCGCTTCCTGACATATATGTTCATGTTCGCTAGGTATTTTTTTCACGGTTTGGCCGGTTGAACCGACCCCCCGGCCAAGCGCACGCAGCAATGTACCCACTTTTCCCTCAGTCTACCTCTTCAGCAACCTTTGGAGCTTCTTGTCGCTCAGGGTTGTCGGCCGACCGGAACCGGACTTTCTTTGGTTGCTCTGATTGTGATTTAATAGTGCCAAGATGTAGTAGATCTCGGAACGGGCGTATCCGCAAAGTGCCGCACGATGTCCGTTTTCGACGCGGCGGGGTGCCGTTCTTTGAACGCGCACAGTTCTGAACGGAGTTGATTCACTGTTTTTGAAATCACGGTTAGAGTTCAACTCATAGAGCTGTCAAATATTGTCTGCTGACTCATGGGCTACTATGATTGATGCTGCATGGGTAGTTTGGCAGTGCGGGTGAAGGTAAACCCATGAAAAATCGGCCATTTTTGGCCATTTTTTGTAAATGCAAACGTTTATTACAACTGATCTGGCAATAACGACATAGCCACCTCGAGCAGCCAAGCATGCAAATGTTATTGCTCATGCTGAAGTTGTTTATAACTTATAGTTTGGAAATTGCACTGCCAAATTGTGTGTTATCCATTGTCTATTTAGAATGATACTAAAAAAAACCATGATTACATAGATGTCGTACTCAATTGAGCATAATGTTTGGTCAAAGCCATGAACTTGTCACCTACAGAAAATCAGTCGATTCCCAAGTAGCGCACCACAATCATAATGAATTGCAGCAACTTGATGATGATGGTGGAAGTTACGTGAAATTTCACGTGAAAACAACGTGTTGATTTTTTTTAGTGTACAACAAAAAACTCATGCAAATGTTTACATGTATCTTGGGATGAAGTTAATATCAATTGTCAATGTGTCTTTGTTTCAAATGCATTGATTCAGTTTAAATCCATTTGAAACTCGAATATACAGGGGATAGACAAAATGATCGGGACAGGCAAATTTTTGATCAACTTTGCAGTGCTCTAACTTCATGAAATATTATCCGATTTCAATTGCTCAAGAAGCATTCGACGGGAAATTTAATGTTATTTTATGTCTTGGTAACAAAATTGGCCATGGTCACCGGATACCGGAGTTGTTCCGGGTTTCCGGAGGGGCTATTTTACATGTTGACTTTGCGATGAATTTTCGTACAAGATGACGTTGTCAAACTTTTTTTTTCAGTAAACACACAAAAAAACAAAACATTTCTCAAGCGAATGAAAGGTCGATCACAGGAATCGGCCTTAAATTGACCGAGATATGGCCATTTCCGTGAAACAGGTTCTGATGAAGGGTCCTGGATGCGGTCAGTTCTTTATTTTACTCAAAACATGCTAAGTCACAGCTTTTTTTCTTGTTTTTTTTTCTTGTTTTTTTTTCTTGTTTTTTTATCACAAAGCTTATTATAAACGAAAAGTGGATCTTTTGCAATATTGGCCCCTCCCGGAACCACCGGAACGACCCCGGGGGAACCTGTAGTAGGTGCCAATTAAGATTTTACTCCAAAACATGTAAACAAGCCACCTGAACTGTCAAATGACGTCATGATGCAATGTTCTACACCAAATCCTTTTTACACGTATTTTTTTTCTCATTTTTTACGCGAGTTTTCGAAATAACAAAACATGTAAACAAGCTACCTGAACTGTCAATTTTTTTGCTCATTTTTTACGCGAGTTTTCGAAATAACACAGTTCACGATGGCTACGATTCTTACCGAGTTTCAACGTGGCCGGATCGTTGGTGCGCGAGAGGCAGGAGCTTCGATTGCCGAAACGTGCAAAATAGTCGGCGTTTCGAAAACCACCGTTTGTGGAATCATGGCGGAGTATGAGGCCGGAAAAATTTCACCCGGTAGATGTACTGGACGGAGACGAAAGCTTGGTAGTCGACAGCTACGGGCGTTGAAACGGATTGTTAAGGCGGATAGAAGGATTTCGGCTTTTAAAGCAACAGCAGCCTTGAACGACTCAATTGAAGAACCTGTATCAACAAGGACTGTCCGGAGGGAGCTGCACAGAATGAACCTGCGTGGGCGGGCAGCAATTGCCAAGCCGCTTATAAAGCCAGCGAATCCAGCGAAGAGGAAGCGCTGGTGTAAGCTCTATGCCGCTTGGACAGAAGCCCAATGGAGGAATGTAGTCTATTCAGATGAATCCTCTTTCACGCTCTTCCCAACAACCGGGCGGGTGTACGTGTGGCGTTCTCCTGGAGAGGAGTACGACAAAGATTGCCTGCTTCCCACTGTGAAGCATGGTGGGGGATCGGTAATGGTCTGGGGCGCGATTTCCTGGCATGGGGTTGGTCCAATTGTCGCTGTAAAAGGCAAAATGAAGGCTGACCACTACAGGACTATATTGGATGAGCAGGTATTTCAACTGTTGGTGACATATGAACACTACAAAGAGTTATTATTTTTAAATTTCAACTAGGTGCTTCCCTTGATGCGATCCATTTTCCCAGAAGGGAACGGCGTCTTCCAGGATGACAACGCTCCCACCCACACAGCGAAGTCCATCAAGAAGTGGTATGAGGATCACGCAAGTGATTTCGATCACCTTGAGTGGCCTGCTCAGTCACCGGACATTAATATTATTGAACCATTGTGGTCAACATTGGAAGCAAGGGTGCGAAATGTTTTCCCACCACCTTCGTCTTTGAAGGAACTGGAGAAAACTTTGATCGACGAGTGGTATAAAATACCTGTAGACGTGATCCAAAACCTCTACAGCTCCATCTCAAGGTGGATTGAAGCCGTTCTTGATGCGGACGGAGGACCCACTCGCTACTAATAAAACCCACTCTTCCCTATACTTCATCAAATTATTTCTTGCATATCCGAACCAAAGCTAAATAAATTGATCGTTAAAGCTACCAGGAAGCTGGTTCAGGCTAGCTAGTGAATCTTATAGTTCACATTTTGGAGTAAAATCGTTATTGGCTCCTGCTACAGGTTCTCCCGAGGGCCGTTCCAGCGATCCAGGGAATGGCTAATGTAGCCAATGGCCTTCCCAAGTCCATCGAAACCATGTTTACGAAAAATCATGAAGATAGAGCTGCTGTATGGCATGCTCTGGAGTAAAATCTTAATTGGCCCCTACTACAGGTTCCCCCGGGGTCTTTCCGGTGGTCCAGGGAGTGGCTAATGTAGCCAATGTCCTTCTCAAGTGTATAAAAATCATTTTTATGAAAAATCATGAAGATAGAGCTGCTGCACGGCATGCTTTCGAGTAAAATCGTAATTGGCCCCTACTACAGGTTCCCCCGGGGTCGTTTCGGCGGTCCAGGGAGTGGCCAATGTAGCCAATAGCCTTCTCAAGTGTATAAAAATCATACTTATGAAAAATCATGAAGATAGAGCTGCTGCCCGGCATGCTTTGGAGTAAAATCGTAATTGGCACCTACTACAGGTTCCCCCGGGATCGTTCCGGCGGTCCAGGGAGTGGCCAATATAGCCAATAGCCTTCTCAAGTGTATAAAAATCATACTTATGAAAAATCATGAAGATAGAGCAGCTGCACGGCATGCTTTCGAGTAAAATCGTAATTGGCCGCTACTACAGGTTTCCTGGGGTCGTTCCGGTGGTTCCAGAAGGCCAATGTAGCTTATGTCCTTCTCAAGTGTATAAAAATCATATTTATGAAAAATCATGAAGATAGAGCTGCTGCACGGCATGCTTTCGAGTAAAATCGTAATTGGCCCCTACTACAGGTTCCCCCGGGGTCGTTCCGGTGGTTCCGGGAGGGGCCAATATTGCAAAAGATCCACTTTTCGTTTATAATAAGCTTTGTGATAAAAAAACAAGAAAAAAAAACAAGAAAAAAAAACAAGAAAAAAAGCTGTGACTTAGCATGTTTTGAGTAAAATAAAGAACTGACCGCATCCAGGACCCTTCATCAGAACCTGTTTCACGGAAATGGCCATATCTCGGTCAATTTAAGGCCGATTCCTGTGATCGACCTTTCATTCGCTTGGGAAATGTTTTGTTTTTTTGTGTGTTTACTGAAAAAAAAAGTTTGACAACGTCATCTTGTACGAAAATTCATCGCAAAGTCAACATGTAAAATAGCCCCTCCGGAAACCCGGAACAACTCCGGTATCCGGTGACCATGGCCAATTTTGTTACCAAGACATAAAATAACATTAAATTTCCCGTCGAATGCTTCTTGAGCAATTGAAATCGGATAATATTTCATGAAGTTAGAGCACTGCAAAGTTGATCAAAAATTTGCCTGTCCCGATCATTTTGTCTATCCCCTGTACATGACAAGGAGGAGGTAGCTTATCAAATCTTCCCGTCCGCCTCTATGCATTTTGCTATGAGGTACCAGGTGGGTCTCCACTTGCTGCCTGTCGATCTGCTAAATTTGGATAAAATGTCTGCATGGAGTTATCTCAAAATTTAATAATCCGTCTACTATATCACAAAACTTTGCGATTGATTGAGCAGATTGGAGATAATGGAATCATTGGGTATAGGACCAAGTCTCCCCCGGCTGGCGCTGAATCGCTGAGCTTGGACATCAAGAGAAGCCAATAGAAGCCAACCAATAGAAGGCATGAAATGCATTTACGGACTCTATTTTTTACAAAGTCCCTCAATCGTAGTTTTGGATGTATCAGCGTAGATTGTTCTTCTACTATATTTTTCTGTAAATTTTAAATTGCAATCTCAATTTCAGTGAGCCAGATAAGGCGCTATAATCTTGGCAAATTATTGTCAGCCTTTTGGTTCAAATGCCAAAAGTCCACCCTCAGGCAATTGGAGCATAAACTAATCTTTCTAGCATCTATGCTCCCAACGATAAAATATCAATTTTCTCATTATTTAACTCTACATGAAAGCATTTGGTACGAGAGGTCCACGCTCTCTTCCTTCCCTTGAATGGAAGTAGAAGAGCGATTTCTTCTACTCTACACTTTTTGTGGGATCGCTCTTTTTTATGAAGTCCTCTCTCTGCAGCACAAGTTACGCAGTTGGCTTGGCCGGTGACAAGAAAAATGATGTATTCGAGAAGTCGTCATTTTCCAGGCATTGAAGAATTGGCTAGATGAGATAGTGAGATTAGATTACATTAGATACTTGAATATACATGACAATCCTGTTCAAGAATGTCAAAATTACGTGTTCATAGAAACCAAATTGACTCCATCTTTTCCCGATTGCTACCGATTCCCATCCACAAATCACCCCATAATTCCCAAGCAAACCGTCAAAGTGCACCAGCTCATTTCCATCATCAACCCACAATCTAATCATCGTCCCAGGCCACGCGACAAACGGGATCGAATGGTTGATATGATGACATGTGCACCAGATGTTGTTGTGTTGATGGGTACGAGAGACCGCAAAAGTCTGTCTTTGTCTCCATCAACTTGTGCCAAAGCGACAAGTCAAAAAGGGGTTGACTGTGCAAACCGCCAAACCAATTCCAATCCAAACTATGTTGCGTTGATGTGCATGGGCATGAACCCACCGAAAATTTGCCATTTGCTATAATCACTGCTGCTGCTGCTGCTGCTACTACTGTAGGCGGAAACGTTAGATTTTCCCAGACAAAAGAGCGAAAGTCCTTACAACGAGCGCCCGAAGGGCCCAGGCAGAGCAGTTCAAATTACCGCTTATTACCGTTCTGATAACATCTCGTTTCCTCATTTGCCGAGTTGTACGGCACTGGTACGGGACGATTGGGATCATCTATGCTCACACTACATGCCAGGCCACAAATGCAAACTATACAGACATCATCGTACTCTTTTGAATTCACTCCCACCGTTGCAGTGGAGTTTGGTTTCGTCGGATCAGCGCGGCGGACCAGGCAAAGGCAGTCAACAGTTCGATGTCGTTATCGATTGCTAATTACACAGTTCTATCCCCCGAAAATGACGGTTCTGCTTAATTACCCTAGTGTATTGCTTCCGTCGTCACCGTCGTCATCGTCTGCGGCGGTTGTCGTCGCAACGTCGATCGGTGGGGATGAGAGAGGATTTGTCATTTATGGCTTTTCGAGGCTGATATCTACTCTGATGGAAGGAGGTTGAGCTTGAATTGTCTGGAGTCGTCTTAGGAACGTAAACGGCTAACATAATCGCTTCTTCCAGAACCCACTTTCTCACGCAAGAACCGAACGCAGATCAGATGGAAATCCTCTCTAATCACTCACCGATTGGTTCCGCCGTCCGGCTACAAAAGCCAATAAATCGCTCAAAATCACAACCAGTTCTCTGTTCCGGCATAAAAGCCGCGTCGGATTTCCGAAAACCATTGAAACTGCGACAAGCTTCCTTGTTTCTTCCTTCTTATTTATAGACGCAATTTCTAATCTTAAAACTACATTCACCGCAACGAACGGCGTCTTTGCTGGGGACATTCCGCATCCGATTCGATTCCATCGCTGACCGGTTCGAGGCCCGTACGGCCGATGCGATAGTGGACGATGACAGTGAGGGAATTTTCTCACGATGACGACGACGACGACCAAGAACAAGGGTAACGGAATAAGCAAAAAGGACACCCTTCCTACTGTCGTCCGCATCCAACGGTTTCTCGCCTGGCCAAAGGGAAAGCAAAGCAAAACAAAACAAACTAGCCGATGGTCAATCAAAGTGTTCAATGAGGGGGAAACTCGGCAGCGATGTCCTGCATTTGCGCAACGAAGACATGAAACATTGTGATACGAAATCTATTTCGGAGAATTATGTAAAAATTTTAAACTTGACTGATCGTTTAGAAGAAATAACAAAGGATTATTTTCATTTCTCACAGGTACGATTACAATGGAGAAAGTTGCAAGGAACAAATACTGTCTCTGTTGATTTATCCCAGGACGCAATCAACATAAGGGGTCAGATCATTAACATATGCTGGTCATCGAATATTTTATGCATCACGAAGGATCTCCGCATCTGGTCCTGCTGGTCAATCCCGAGCAGGACCTTTAAACGCACTTTAAATTCAAATTATAAGAAAGATGCAACTTCGTCATCGCAGCATCGCATTTAGGGGATTAGGGAATGCAAATGCGTGAGATGACCCTTCGTATTTTTTTTAAAGATCTCCTCAGCAGGAGAACGAGATTTTCCGGTGATGCTGCCGTTGACCGTTTGAACTGGTCAGCAGTAACGGTTCATAGGTTGCACCTTTTGGCTAATTGTAGATCTCCTGTGCGATGAACGGCTATTTGAAGATTGTTTGTTGTTTTTTTAGATGTTTACCCGAGGGTTTTCTTTGCATTTTTTAAACTTGTCTCGCTGGGCAGGAGGTGAACGAGGCACACTAACAGAGTTGATCGGTGTCAAGGAGATCAGGGATGCTGTTGAATCATTCAACAGAGTTGGAAGGGTTGAGAGATGGTAGTGAAAAGTGAAGATTAAACCTGTCCGTTATGCCGAACAATTACCAAATGGACTTCGAAGTTTCTGAGAAACGGAATACAACTAACACTTATAGCGGAAAAACAAAATTTAAATTCCTGTAATATTTTCCGATGCTTCTTTCTAAATTCACTGCAATATGCAGTTGAAACCAATAATTGTTGCTTAAGACAAGTTTTTTTTAATTAATAGTGTGTTCAATCAATAAAACTGAAGAAATGATCCATTAAAAATTGAAATTCATTCCATAAAAAACGTATTCATGACCCATTAAACTCTGGTCAATATCCATAATAAAATGGATATGAGCCATAACATTTATCAATGTGATCCGTAATTTATATAAAATTTAGCAATAAAATGCCAAAAAAGTACCGTTATATATCTAGGGTATGATCAATAGAACTGTACGGATTACCCATAAACAAATACCGAATGTTCCATAAAAGGTTCAATATCATTCCTTAAAGTTGTAAAATTGATCCTTAGAATGTAACGTTTGTGAACTTAAATATATACACATGATCAATAAATTATTGATCCAATCGTCAATGATCCATGATAGTTTTGAAAACTTAACCACAAGCTTCTAAATATGGCCCATAGGAAATAAACTTTGGGCATTTAAAATAATATGTAGGATCCATAAATTGTGCCAGAATTATTACAATGTTGAGTTTAAATTTTTTAAATTTTGGCTACGGGGAAATCGATCCTTGACTGTAGTAGCGCATCTATTAACATGTCCGTTTCTTTAGCTATGCGGCTCAAATATTGCTATTAAAGAAGGATTGCTTTTTAGAAGATTTTAAATTTTTCAGAGAGCTGATTTACTTTCACGATTTCACGTTCTTTTACGACCGCAACTGCGACACATGTTTCCAATAAATTTGTTAAAGTTTGCATGTAACGAACTAGGGAAGATTTTCCTATATTAATCTCATCACTTTGCAATTCATCCTACTTGAAATTAAACAATGAACAGGTGACAAGATTAGTTAGTAATGTTTGTTGTTGTTATTAAAAGTAAGCAAACATTATTAGAAAACAAAACCGATCCTTCAACTGCCCAATTGTTTGATTCATCGTAGGATGAATAAAAGAACAATGAGATTAATATGGGGAAAGTTATTCTACATGTCAAATTTAAGGCTTGATCAAACTGTTCTTTAAGATTTTTTATAAAATTATGCCGGGCAAACGTTGCTGTCCAACTCGCTATCGCTCGTCGGACCTAACTACAAAAACATCCTCCGTTTGCATTATACCGGGCAAATGCTTGAATCAGTCGTTAACTTGAATACGATATCGGAAACTTCGACCGCTTTCTACTTCCTTAGTTCTTCAATCCTCAACTGCTCAGCAGGCAACATTGATATTTCTAGCACTTAGAGTACATCATAACAAATCGTGGCTACTATGTCACATTGTACAATATAGTGTGTCTAACTGAGGAGCTGTTTGATTTATTTTTTTCTGAAAACTAATGTTTGAAAAAATTGTAGTTAAGAAAATTTTCTATAAGAATAATTTGCTACGGATCATTTATATGAGTTTATAGATTATTATTCATTGTTTTATGGATCATAGACAATTTATTTAAGGAACATTTTTAATAATTTATGAATCATGTGCACGTATTTTAGTGCACAAATGTTACATTCTGTGGATCAATTTTACAACTATAAGGAATGATATTAAACCTTTTATGGAACATTCGCTATATGTTTATGGGTAATCTATACAATTTTATTGATCATACCCTAGATATATAACGGTACTTTTTTGACATTTTATTGCTAAATTTTGTATAAATTATGGATCACATTGATAAATTTTATGGATTATAAACATTTTATTATGGATATTGACCAGAGTTTTATGGGTCATGAATGCGTTTTTTGTGGAACGATTTTAAGTTTTCAATGTATCGTTTATTAGTTTTTATATGCAAAAGTATGTTTGCCGTCAGTAAATAATTGTTAAAGTTAGAAGCATTCAAAACAAACCACGCCGTTCTCGTCATTTATATTCTCAGCAAGGAAATAGACCTATTATTGCAAATAATTTGCAACTCAATGTTTATTCAATTAAAGGGTGGAACGTTTAAAATTGGTCGACCATGATTTGGTGCACACTGATAAGTTCAATTATATAAATGATCAGTCTTTATTTCTTTTTGAAGATCATCGTCTCAAAACACAGGAAAATTGATTAGGCTTCCGATTTTCCAAATGCGAACAATCGCGCTTTGCGTTTCACATCTTCCATCAACTTTTGTACCGCTGTTATAAAGGGTGTTCCGATCAAAATTTGGTCAAATAATTTTGTGAGTCGATCAAAGAATTTATAAATATGTCAAATTCTTTTTCTTTCTCAAGTTAAGTTAATACAGAATACAGGAGAAATATTCAACTAAGCTTCCTGATTCAGTGGAATTTAATTGGGATAAACATGTCTGGTTTTCAAAAAGGAACAATAATAAACTCAAAAAAGTTCAATGCTGATTTTCTCGTTTTCGTCCAAATGTTACTAACGTCAATTCGCAAAAGTACTCGAGATTTGATGTTTGCACTGTGTTTATGCGAGCTTGTTGTAAGTGAAAGTGACCTCGGAATGGACGTGAGTAATCAGCTATTCTAAAATTGGTCACTGGAATCCAACCTTCAAACTCCCGGGCTAAAACTGTTTGTAGCATCAGACAACTTTTCTGTACAATCATCGTGGTGATTCGCTATGATTAAATTAGCATTCTCGAGAAATATGCGGAAGAGTTAATGTAGGATTTCTGGGATGAATGATGGAGGTGTGTTGGTGATTCTTCCTCAAGCGAGCTCAGGTTCAAAGTGTTCTCTTTCGCGGATATTGTGGGGGAAGATAATTCTGTTCCCTGCAACCAAGTGCCAGTATCTAGAACTAGATTTTAGAGGAAAATACCACAACCGTGCCAAAGTGAATATTGATTCGGTGTTCAGGATTAGTTTGTAAATTAATCAGTGCAAGAAAAGTGTATTAGACACAGATATCATGTTACTACCGGAAGGTTTCCGACACGTCGGCGACGTCCGGGTTGATGTGGACGAGTGCCGACGGCAGCAACTGCGGTCCAGCAGGGCTTGGACATCTAGGATAGCGAAGAGAGCTGGTTTGCAAAGCAACAAATAATATATTTCTACCATATTTTGAAGACAATATCTAATATCATGTTTTATTTTATTTTGTCTATTTTGTTTTGTTTTGTTTTTCGTTATGCTTGTCTCTTTTCAGTAACATTGGAGCGGCCCATTGCTTTTGGCGGAAAGTGCTGAAAGTATGTATTCAGCGTATCGTTAACCAAAACGAACCCTGCTGCTAACATTTCTCCAACCATCCAACATCCCAGTGATTTCTCGTAGAAGTGCAGAGGATTTCTCGGCTTCCTAAAAAGCTAGTATCATGTCAACACGTTCCCTCCCATTCCCTACTTGACCAGCATTCGGACACGGCCGGCGCCGGTATTGCTTCATAATGGGTCACCAGTTTTTACACATTGAAGATGTATGTTAGTCCCAAACATCATCTGTTGGTTCTTTGTGCAAATACAGCTGATCTGGCAATAACGGAATTGCATCCGTGGGCGGTCAATCATGCTCATACTCGTGCTCAATACAGGAGAAATATTCAACTAAGCTTCCTTTTCACCGAATGCGAATTTCTGGGTCTTTTGTTTAACACCTACCATCAGATTTTGTACAGTCTGCTTGTCCACTTTAATCACCGCAGAACGCCAGTTTGCCTTGAATTGTTTCTCGCTCACAACAGCTTTTTGAGCCTTCTAAATGTTCCGCTTGACGATGGCCCAATATTGTTCGATTGGGCGGAGCTCTGGCGTGTTGAGAGAGTTCTTGTCCTTGGGCACCACTCGAACGTTGTTGACAGCATACCACTCCATGGCTTTTTTTCCGTAATGGCAAGATTCCATATCGCTGGCTGGCATGCCACTCATGGATCGGTTTTCAGAATTATCTCTCCGGCTCCTCACCAGGTGTGAAGTTATGAACCCCCAGGGATCGAAAATTTTGAAAAGCTCCTTGAGCTGAATCCTCAAACCCACTTCATGACCTTGCACCATTTGTACATAACACAGGATGTCAGCCCTCCGACGAAAATTTCCAATCGTGTTTGCCTCTCCGATTTCGACAATTCGGTTAATTTTGATTTATCCATGAAGCAGGAGCTTCGTGGAATCCCAGAGCATCATCGTCCTATGATTTCTCCGATGATATTTGCTGCAAAGTTTGGCCAAGTTGATTCCACTAAATCGTTTTTCACTCACGGATCTTTGATAGCAGTCAGCAGGTTTTGGAATATTTAATGAAATATATAGCGCCAACCGTAAACTTCAAGCTCCTTGTTCCGTATGTGTCGCTGAATTAGCGGCAATACATTTTACGCTAGAAACTGTTGCCTTATTAACACCGGATCAGTACTTTATTTTCACGGATAGTCTCAGTTCTTTAGAGGCTATTCGCCCCTTGAGGCCGGTAAAGCACTCCTCGTATTTTCTCATGAAAATACAGGAGCTTCTAAGTGCTTTATCTTCGCGTTATTTTATCATCACCTTTGTATGGGTCCCTTCTCATTGTTCAATTCCGGGCAATGAGAAAGCGGACTCGCTTGCAAAGGTGGGCGCTATGGAAGGCGATATTTGTGATCGACAAATCGCCTTCAACGATTTTTTTCTATTTTTCGTCAACAGTCACTCGTCAGCTGGCAGTATAAATGGAGTAAAGGAGATTTAGGGCGATGGCAACATTCTATCATCCCAAAGATGTCGAAGAAATCTTGGTTTAGGGAGATGGATGTGGGTCGAGACTTCATTCGTGTCATGTCTCGCCTCATGTCCAATCATTATTCTTTGAACGCTCATTTATACCGGGTTGGGCTGAGCGACAGCAATCTCTGTGAGTGTGGACAAGACTATCAGGATGCAGATCATGTTATTTGATCGTGTGCTGAACATCGTGGGGTCAGATCGGGGCTTTATGATTCCCTTCGGGCTCGAGGTAGACAACCCAATGTGCCAATTCGAGATATTTTGGCTGTACGTGATATGAAGTACATGAAACTCATTTATGTGTTTTTGACTAACATTAACCTTAGATTGTAGTTAGTTTAACCTGTATGTTTAGTTTAAGTTTTTTTTTACCTGTGTATGTGTGTGTGTTTTTTTTTCTTTTTCAAAATATGTTCAAGTCAAAAGAAAACCATAAATTGTATAACTATAAGTGTTTCAATAATTTAGAATTTAAGTTTAATGTGTTTTGTAAACCATACTAAATCCACCCTCTTTCCCATCCGTAATTTGTAATTCCTATTAACCTCAAGACAGCCGCGAGTAATCGGTTCTATTCCCCTAACTTTAGTTTTAAGATAATTAAAAAAAAAAAAGATTCCATATCCGGTCAAAATAGGACGGAACAATTGTGTCGCTTCAGGAAAGGCAGTAGACGTTTTTGTAAGCACTCGCTCAGACAAATTTCCTGGTTGACGGTTCCGGTCAACGTAATGTAAACGATGCTCTTCAAGCTACAGGTACAGATCACCTGACACACCAGATATTTCTTCGCGAACTTTGACAGTTTAATGTGCTTGAAAATATCTGCCACCTTTCCCCATCCGGTTGCCGTATAAAATTCCTGTCCAGGAAGCTGTTAAGGAAGCTGATAACTGAAGTGCTTATCTCAAAATCAAAATAAAGGCGTGATGCTATACGCACAAATTTTCAAAATGAGGGGTGTGCAAATTTTTTTATTGCACGGGGAAAGAAAACACATCAAGTTTAAGTCGACCAAATTTTGATCGAACCCCCCCCTTTTCCACATTATTGATGCTGAACGCCAATATTCCGTGAACTGATTTTCACGTCCAACTTTTTTAAGAATTTTCTTAAGGTTTCACTTTACGATTGCCCAATATTTTGCTTTTGGCCGCTGCTCCGATGAGTTTGGATTGTTTTTCTTCTTGAGTACGATTCGCACACTATTAGCGGTATACTATTTTTGAGCCATTTTTCCGCTATGTTTCTTTAAGAAAGGCAATACGCGTTCTTTTGAACAAATATCTTGGTTGACAGTGCCAGTTGTCACGAAACTTTCGCTTTTTAGGCCGCGGGTGCAAATCACCTGCCAAACCAAGTATTTTTTTGGAAATTAATATTGTACCTTTCCTTTTTCGGTAGCCGTATAGAGCTCTTGACCTGAAATCAACCTTAACGTAAGTTCCATCGTCCATTACGACGCGATTAAACTTTGCCAACAAACTCGTGTACAACTTACCCGCTCTTCCTTTGGTTGTTTTGTTTTGCTTATCATCTCGATTTGGTGTCACTGTGACCTTATGTGTTGACAGATTGGCTCTTTTCTTTGCTCTTTGAACGGTTGTGTGGGACATTCCCAATTTATTTCCGATATCTCTGGTGGAAAGGTTGCGATTCCTTTTGAAAATGCTGGCCACTTTTCTTTCGGTCGCTGCTGCTTCCTGGTTTCGATTTCTTCCTGATCCCGGCTTTCTGGCAGTCGTCAGATGTTCTCCGATCACCTTTGTTAGTATTGGTCACGGATTATTTGGCAATATTAAGTGATTTTGTCAAACAGTGGAAATAATTTGGCTTTTGCTTATGCGCGAGCCAAATTTTGATATGCCGCTCTTCTTGCTTCGACGCCATTTGGACAGCGGAATAGAAAATGGCAAAACAAAACATAGTCAACATTCCGAACGCATACACCTACAAAATGAGGGATGTTCAAGTTTTTTAAATGCTCGATTAAAAAAAGTACATCACATTTGAGTCGACCAAGTTTTGACCGTTCCATCCTTTAAATTGCATCAAAAAATTTTATTCCTTCGCTGTTTTTACATTATTGAATTATTGTCTTCGGTTTGTCATCAACATATTATTTCAAATACTAGACAATGTTTAACAATGAAACAAGATACATAAAAATAGCACTAACATTACCAATACGATATTGAGCAATTATAGAGCCAGCTTGTTTTGACAGTGTGAACCCTTATTTCTCTAAATCAAATTAATTTTCTAACGCCTTAGGGGTTTTGCGAAGTTTTGCCTGCATAATCGCTCAATATTTCTCGATGGAGGAAAGTTCCTACTTGTTTGGAAAATTTATTTCCGATGGAACCAAAACTCCATTGTTGTTTTGGTCGAATGTAATGGCAGGATGCAAAATCCGTTCAAAGCAGTGTTAGGTCTCGGTTGAGTTTCAAACAGGACAAGATAAACTCTTGGAGAGATTTATTCTAAATATGCCCGATGGGAGAGCCAAACGTCATCGAAGGCTGACTCATTATTAAAGCCACACAGTTGGAAAGAAAAATGCAATTTTCTGCGTTACTTAATACAAACATGTGAAATTCTAGATTTGATATAATTGCATAGCATTGTTCATATTAAGTTAAATTGTAACCGTCCTTCCTACTCTCTTGTAAATAGTCTTCAACACACTGGCTTATGCGCCACTCTCCTGAGGAGACTACTAAAATTGAACTTTATTTTTCATTCTTTGTCTTATATACTAAATAACAAATTTTAAGTTTTTTAGCCGATTGGGCTCTTCAGTTTTGTTTAAGTGTTTTATGTGATTGCTGTGTTTAGTGTGTTTTGTGTTTTAATTATTTTTCCAGATCAGCCCTTGGGTCATTGCTTGTTAAAATTTGATAACCAGCTGATTTGGCCTATTTCACCGTTGTGTTGTTGAGGCTAATTTTACAATCCTCAGGCGGAACATGTCTGGGAGAATTGGAGTATGGAAAGAGGCTGACCTGGTGCTTCGCTGCGTTGATACAGATCTTCCATTCGGTGAAATATTCTTACAGACGTTCAGACTCCACTGTAGTTTCACTGTAAGCGCTCTTGTTACCTTACCATTGTGGACGACTGCGGTATCATCGGCAAACAACGACAGAGATCTTTTCAGGGAGCGGGGGTATGTCCGAGGTGAATAGGTTAAGCAGAAGTGGACTTAGTATACTTCCCTGTGATACACCGGCGGAAATCTCCTGTGCATCGAAAACTGCACTTTATAGCGAAACACGGAATGCCATGTCCGACAGATAATTTTTGATTATCTTCACCAGGAGGATTGGAAGATTTTATCTTTTCAGCATATACACCAAGCCATCGTGTCACACTTTATCGAAGGCCTTCTCGATATCGAGATGTGCCATGGCAGATGATTTCGCAACAGACTTGTTCCGCTTAAGGATGTTGGTTACTCGATTAAGTTGGTGCACTGCTGAGCGACCACGTCGGAATCCGAACTGCTCGCCGAGCAAGATGTTAAGCTCGTCGGCAGACGAGAGAAGTCGAAAGTTGATCGCTATCTCAAACTCAAAGGCGGATGGGCCTATAGCTCTAGGAACATGGAGGATCTTTCCCAGGTTTCTGGATGGGGATGACTTTGGCTGACTTCCAACAAGCGGGGAAGTAGCCAAGTCGGAGGCATTGGTTGAAGACCATCGGCGGATGCTTATAGAACTGGGGGTCAATTGCTTGAGCTCCAAGTTCAAGATGTTATCGAAACCTGGGGCCTTCATGTTCTTTGAGCCTTTGATATAAGCCAACAATTCGTCAGCAGAGATCTCCGAGTCCTCTATGAAGTCGTTGGGGCTTAAATGGATGTTAGTAAGAAGCGCGCTAACGGGAGCTTGTGTGGACTGACGATGTTATGTCCGAGATTGTGGGAGCTGACGAAGTGTTGACTTATCTCAGCAACCTTTTCTGCAGAAGTTATAAAGTGATCCTCAGAGCCATTGCTGTCTAGTAAAATGGGTCTTGGCTTAGTTTTTGAATTTTTTGTCAACTTAAAGAATGGCTTTCCACAATCTGGAAGAGAGCGGATCTTGTCGGCAAAATTTTTATTCTTAAGGTCCACCATTCTGGCCTCAATAATTTTCGTCACTCGATTGCAGAGACTTTTTAGCGTTAGCAAACCAGTTTGCTGGTATTGCCTTCGAATACCGTTGCGCAATTGTATAAGTTCTTTGGTAGGTCTATCAATGGGTACAGAGTTGCTCATCTGATAAAGCACCGGTACATGTTGCTCCCGGGCCTGGGGGATCGCTTGCTCGGTGTTCTGCAGCTGTCCGACATACAGGGTTGCTGCTCGCGTATATCCAATAAATGTACTCGTTGACCGATAGCTGTTCTCATACAATGTTTTCCGTAACGCGATGTATGACAAAGTAATAGTATTTGAATTTTGCTACAACTTTCATCCATCGTATCGTGACGAACGATTCGCCTTGATATAGATAATCGCGCTTATTGCGATGCATCGCGGCTAGTGAGTGGTGAATAAGCGCGATTATCTATATCAAATCAAATCGCTTGTCGTGATGCGATGGATGGAAGTTGTAGCAAATTCCAGATGCCATCACTTTGTCATACATCGCGTCACGGAAAACATTGTATGAGAAGAGCTATCGGTCAACGAGTGCATTTATTGGACAAACGCGAGCAGCAACCCTGCCCTCATGTCATCAGTTGACTCGAGGTGCACGTTGAAATCGACGGTGTCGTCGACGTGTTGTTGGAAGCTCTCCCAAATGGAGCGATGGTAGTTCCGTCTGGTGATTCGATGCCGGTTGACCGAGGAGCCAACTTCGGCCACCGCCGGATAGTGGTCTGAGCTGAGCTCCTGATGTACGATCGGCAGGGCGATGTTGGTGAGGAAGATGTCAATTGTCAAATGGACCCCAGATCTGCTCAACCGGGTGGGAGTATCCGGGCCCAGGACGGTGTAATGGCCCTCTCCCTGGTCATCCTGCAGAATGATTCCGTTCCGGTCTCACCGGGTGTTTCCCCAGGTTTGATGTTTCCTATTTAGGTCCCCGGCGATGAAAAAATTGCCTCTGCCTCCGAGTCAGCTTGCGAATGTCGTTTCGTAGGACCGTTGTTGTTCCGCTAGCGATGTTGGCTTGCTTTGAACAGTAGGCCGCGATGATGATGATGATAGGGCCGACGGTAGTTTCGACTTCGACTCCGATGGCTTCGATAGACTGCAGCTAAAAATTCGGAAGCAGATGATAGTTGATGTTGTAGCGCAGGGCGATCGCAACTCCTTCTCTATTACGATCAAGTCGCACAATCCAATATCCTGGGATGAAAACTCTGAGTTCCGGCTTGAGATGTGTCTCGGTGAAGATGGCGATATCGATGACCTCCCTGTTGAATAAGTCAGTTGTTTTGTTCCGGATGGAACAAGCATTCCAATTGAGGATGCTGATGGTTCGATTATGGTCCACATTTGAAAATAAATTGCATCGTCACGGATGTGGCGGCTTTTATCTGTTCCTCCGTCGAGCGGCAGGAAGTTGGCGGTAGAGCTCTTGGACGAACTCAACCATTTGCTCCGAGTCATAGAGCTGTCCATCGGCCGGTGGATGCGTGGAAGTACTGCAACCCAGATTGTGCCAACCTGGTGGAAGAGCCGGCAAGGGGGTGGCGGCAGCTACCGCGAATCGTTGTTGTAGGGGGCCGACGGGCGGTTGACATGGCGGGGATTTGAATGCAACAGCGGTAGATTTGGCACTTGGTACCGAAGCGTTAGGAGATTTTCCTCGTCCATATGAGAAGGAAGACGACTTTGGCCAGGTTGGAGCTTGGTGGACACCTGCTTGCGGATCGCCAGAAACTCCGCAGGTGTGGGACAGGTTCGATTGCTGCCTTCATGATTAGCGCCACAGTAGGCGCACTTTGGAGGGGCACCGTCTTCCATCGAGGTACAATCCTTGGTGGCGCGTGCTCCGGCAAAATTGCCACACCGCTGATTCATGAGGCAGTTTCGGGTTCCGTGGCCGAACACAAGGCACGCTGCGTTACGGCGTGTTGCCTCGGGCGATACCGGTCACACTCGATAAAGAGGGTCCATGTTTTCATCAGTTCAACCATCGTATACATACCATCGTACAGATGGAGTTGGTCCCTCTTGCTGTCATCTTATAGGGAACACCTTCACTGGTTTTAGAGCGGTCGCTTGCAGCTCATTGACTATTTCCTTCGGAGTGAATTCCGGAAGGCCACGCAGCATCACCTTCAGCGGCTTGTTTCCGGGTGCAGGATGACAAGGTGAGCTCCAACAGCACGGTAGTCGGTTTCCGTTGAGCACATGATTTTTGTGCCGGTACTGCACAGCTTGTAGAGCGGATTAACTTTAATCGCTGCAAGCTCCGTTCTAAGTGCAGCGATATTTCATGACGCGGCGGTATCGTCACCTTTTTTGGTATCTCCTGTACCGGGAGCGCAGCAAACCGATTGCTCGCTAGTAGTCGGGCGCTGGGGACCGATGGACCGGTGTTGTCATGCCGTAGTCTCTTGAAGCGGCTCGGTTTGGATGTCACCACTTGTTGATTTTTTCGACCCATTGCCACGGCAACAGGTCGAGTGAGAAAATGTTCACAACCTTGCAGCGTTTCCTTCTGGCTTGCTATCGCTAATAACTTAGCAAGCGGAGGCGATAGTTCACGAACCGGACGCGCAATCGCGGGAAATCGGACGGGGGGCGGGCAAACAACAAACTTCATATCGATAGAGCTAAAACCCCGACCGAACGTCTCGCTTGTTCAAACTGGAATGACTAAATCGAATTGCGAAGGTGTACTCGTCTTATAATCTTCGTGGCTACATTGGAGACGTTCCCTATTTAAATTTGTAGTCTGTGATAGAAAAGTACTGCGCAATTAGTAAACTTACTCTGAAAAATCGGCATTATAAGACATCACCTTATATTTGCGATAATTTTAATAGTAGCATGTAAAAAAGCAATAGATTTCAATATTGAAATCGCAGCGTAGACAATGTCCCGATCTATTGGTGCAAACATTTTGGAAATCAATCATGGAATCACGTTCAAACCCTATATATTTTTCGTGACGTTCCAAATTTTCGGAATTCGAATGTGTACCGCAGTACTGAAAACACAGACGTAGTCCTACGTTAAACACGTATAGCGCCACATCTACCGGGTGCTGAAGCATTTTTACCGATACAGTTGTGTCCTCCAAAGCGATAAGCATTATGAACAGTTTCGTCAATGACATTTCCGAGTGGATTGAAATCGTAGATTCCCAACTGATATTGAGTATCTTGATATCATATGTCATACATATTATGTCCAGTAAAAGCAAGATAAATGAATATAAATATCAAGACAGGCTATATCGAATAATTAAGGTTTCAGCGCGAACGTTTAGTGCACGAGAATTAGATTTGGAACCAACTTCGGCCACTCTTCATACAATCAAGCGGTCAAGATTGCACATTGCTGCGAAGTCCTACGTCCTACGTCTGAGTACAAAAAAAAAACAAAGAATTCACCCAAAAGTTGAAATTGTAGCAAAAAATGCAATTGCACTTTTTGCAATCATATCTTGAGAAATCCGCATGATTCTGAAAAGGCAATTTTGCCATCATGATCAACTAAGATCTGTATGGTATAAACAAAGCCATACAAGTGTGTGCAAGCGGTTAACGCTGTGTGCTTAGTGCCTCGACAGTCACAGCAACCGTTGGGTTTTTGTTTAACCGTCAACAACTTCTCAATATGGGTGAGACAATGGCACAGAACGCCGCTACGCCATATGCCACTGTTGCTATTCCGATGTCAAGTGTTGTATTTTTATTTGCACTCGTCATCACCCTCCTATCGCTCTCTCATCAAGTCACCATGTGTTTTATGAAATAAACGAATTCATGTAAGTGTGTGCGACCCACATTTGCTTCATTGTTGTAACGTTGAGTGCCTCGACAACCGAAGCAACTGCTTAATCATCAATATCTAATGTAGATATAACACTATTATTGTGAAATAAACAATCCGTTTTGTTGAATCATGTGTTAATATTGTTTTTGCTGCTATTATTTTGATGTTCGAAATTTAACGTAGCCTGTCCACCAAAAAACGCAGTTCTTGCATGGAACAGAACTCTTCAACAGCAATCTATTTTGATATTAGCGTACTTGAAGTTCACAAAACCAACTTACTCTACGGGGCATTTGGTTCCAAGAGAGCCCTCAACAATTATCAAACTCAAATATAACTTTATTAGGGGTTTTGAAAACCGGAGGCTAACAAATACTCATATTTTTATTAAAATCTACTCAGGAACAAACAACAAGTCTTCGTAATGGACACGAAACAGTCTAAATCTGATTTTCATCAATCCACGTTTTGAACTCGGAAACACGGGTGAACACATCCGGTGATCCGATACCACAAAATCGGGTGCCATACGACACTACACCAGCTAGTTCGTTGTTACAAACGAGCGGTCCCCCAGAGTCACCCTGTGAATAGCAGAAGGATTTTTATTTACATAACCAGAACCAAAGATATAACACTTACCCCACAAGCCCCCTTCCCAGCTCTCGTGAGCGTACAAATTTCCGTCGGATTCACTGGGAAACCCCGACTTTGGCACTCCTCGTTGGTAATCGTCGACATCCGCGCCTGTTGTAGATCCTGAGGCGTCTTCCCGATTCGTATGGGCATCGTGTAGCCCCACCCGGTCAGTAGACATTCCACGCCTCCACCGACTTCCATTTGAGAATATTTGATCAGTTGCACCTTGGCACCAAATGTGAACGGTTCCTTCACCCGGATAATGCCAATATCACTTCGATTCAACTCAATATAGTCCGGATGAATTTTGAACCAATCGATCGAATGCCGTGTTCCTTGACTCCCATCATTTCGCAAATCATTCGTCCCGGAAACAATCGAAAGGCGGGAGGCAGAAAGTCCATCGAGGCAATGAGCTGCCGATATCACGTAGCTGCTTGAAATGACAGAACCGCCACAGTTGTGCATCCATTTCATTGGGCCGAATCCGTAGAAAGAGCTGGCCATTATCTGCAGGGAAATTTGGTACGGAATCCGTTCCTGTGCATTCTCGCCTCCGACAATTTTTGAATTCTTATCACCTGAAATTTTAATCCAGTCACAGCCCAGGAATAATTATCAACCGTACACTACAACTTACCGCAAACATCCTTCAGGCCATAAAGCGCCAGGACGACAATGGCGAGTGAAAAACTTCGCACTGCTTTCATTGCTGTATTGCTTTAGTGAGCAGTGGCAGTTTTCCCTCCGAACAGCTCGAGATAATTACTTTTCACGGCCAATAAAACCTCCAGAGTGCTGACTGGCGTCACTCAGCTGGCCGTCATCAAGTCCTCGAATGACCGGCACCGAGCAAAGCCTAATGGCATTTATATTGTTTTACAATCGGCCACCAAATACGGTCGGTGTGTGCCATTCGCCAAACCGTGTTATCATTCCAAACTGTCACCGGCGTCTCGCCTTCGATTTATAGCGGAAGACGGAAGGAGGTGAGATTGTTTCCAGCGGACTCATTTTTTCCTCACTGCGAACAGTTGCTTTTCTGCAGTGCTCTGCTTATTTACGACTACTCGGAACGCGACGACGACCGACGGCGAAGGCACCTTGCCTGGCTCGGCGGGACGCCCAGGCCATATCTATGTGGAAGACAATCGGTGTTCGTTGGTGGTTACAAGGTTAAGGGTGTCGTCGGTCGTAGACTTGGGCGATGCGGGTGTTGCAATACAGTTAGTTACACCACTCAGGCGGAAACCAATTCACGCGACCGATGATGATAAGCTGTCTACTGGAATTTCGCGCGCTATGAATAATTGATTTCGGGTATCATGGTTATGAGCGATGCGCTGATTTGGTTCGGCTAAGCTGTTTGTGATGGAGCATACATTACTTCAAAGCGAACGCGCAGGTGTTCGCAACAGCATCTCAAGGAAATTTATGGAAGTAAGTCACATTTAAGTGGACGCATATTTTAATGTTTGTCAAGAATAGGTTTTACAATGAAAGTGGACTTTTTTAATATGTCATAACAAATTCGTCATCAACTTTCATAGTTCACGAGAAAGACGTTATCGTAGCCTAAATGTCAAAACAAATAAAACACAAACAGTAATATTTTCTTTAAATATACACTAACAATCAATAAGGAGTGTATCGAAAATAAGCTATCCACAAGCTTTCATTCAAATTATGTTGCAAACCGATATTTTATTCATACAAAAAATTGATCCTTTATTGTACGAGGTTAAACTTGAACATAATGAAGACCGGATGAAATTTAAGTTATTCCTTCACGAATTTTCGAACTTTGGATCGAATGCTCTTCATCAAGTTCCGGACAAGTGTTGCATCGCATTTTTTGGACGCTTGAGCCCAAATTTTTTTGAACTCCTGCATGTTCCCAGCTGCCTTACCAGTCTTCTTGAAGACCCTCTTCACGATTGCCCAGTAACGTTCGATGGGTTGAAGCTGAGGGCAATTTGGTGGATTGATATTTTTCTCAACGAAATCTATACCCTTTTCCGCAAGCCAATTGAGAGTGGTTTTGGCATAGTGAGCCGACGCTAAATCCGGCCAAAACAGTAGAGGTGTACTATGCTTCTTATATAAAGGCAACAATCTCTTCTGGAGACACTCAGATCGATAGATTTCCGCATTTATAGTTCCGGTAGTGTAAAAAATGGTCGACTTCAAACCACAGGAACATATTGCTTGCCATACCAGTACCTTTCGACCGAATTTCTTCACTTGAATCGACCTGTCCGCATCGCTCACATCCTCCCCAACGACGGCAGTAAAGTATTGTGGACCTGGAAGGGTTTTTGAGTCCTCCTTTACATAGGTCTCATCGTCCATCAAAACGCATGCATCCGGACGCTGCAAAAGACGCGAATACAATTTCTTCTTCTGTTCTGCACTTTGTTTCGAGATTTTCTGCTTCTTGTAGGTCTTCAGGTGGTTTCGCCTCTTAATACGCTGGATCATTCCGACACTCGTTCCTGCTTTTTTGGCCAAATCACGTATTGACATTGATTTGTTCTTCATGATTAGAGATACCACTTTCTGCTCCAGCTTCGGGTTGGAAGAACCGGGTTTTCTGCCTCTTCCTGGTAGCTCATCCAAAAAATAGTGTTCCCCAAACTTATTCATGATGGTTTTAACACTCGCATGATGAATTCCAAACCGCTTCGGCAATTTTCGCATAGTAATACCCTTCTCACTTAGCCATGTGTCCAAAACCTTAATTTTCACTTCCTTTTCAATACGCGACATTTTGAAAACGCAGTATTTGAACCGCACAAACAAGTAAACAAAAGAAAACGCACAGTCAAACGCACAGCATGCAGTGTTCAGAGCATAAAAAACCATCACAAATACATGCGTACAACGCAAATGTATGTGGATAGCTTATATTCGATACACTCCTTAGTATTGACACTCTTTGAAAAGTATTGCCAAATTCCCTTGAAGTATCGGTTCACCTAGAACGAAGATAATTCATAATATTATATCTCTGCTATGCTGATAACCTAGAAAGTTCAAACCTTCAGCCAAGTTGTTCATAATACCAAGGGTTTTCAGAAGGTGGACATTTTTGTTCAGAATACTTATCCACGCTAAACTATCTATACTACGTGGCGCTAGGGGTGAGGATAAGAAAGCATTTTTCAATGAGTTTATATCGTGGTCCCGACTACCTGTAAAGCTCAAACCTGTTTCATTCAGAAGGTCAAGGGCTTCCCGAAGTTGAGAGTATGGTTCGAAAACTGGTTACTAGGTGGCACTACCGTGCATGCAAATCAAAGTATTTTCAATGACTTCATATCACGATCCCGACCACCTGCAAAGACCGAACGTTCAGGAAAGTTGTTCATAAGGTAAAGAAATTTCGCAAGGTGGTGTGTAAGGACTGAATTGAAAATAAATTATCCACATATTTTTCTTTCAAATTATATTAAAAAATTACTTGAGCAATGTGCATACCACATGAAATTAATATTATTCTTTAACGAATTTTCGAATTTTTGATCGAACACTTTTGTTTACCAGTACAGCCCCTAGGAGTGTTATCAACAAACGTTATTAACAAAGGATTACGGGAAGGATTTTAAGAAAAGTCGTTCGCTCGGCTGTAATTGTTGCTGGAGGAAATCCCCTTATTCAAAAATCTACCAAGTACGGGCGGAAGAAGTCAACGCCCACATACGAAAAGGGACGTACGAATAGTTCCAACCGTAACGATGGAAGTGGACACATGATAGCCTATGGGACTTGGACAGACGTCTTTCAACTCGCAGCTGTGAAATAGTAAACATCTGACGTAGCTCGTTCACCATGGTTTCGTCGTTTGCATGGCGGTACTTTCTTTGATAATAATTCAGCAGCAATTCATGGATCGCTGGAAAAACTGACACAGTTCGTCAAAGCAACAATGGATCGAAGGACGTGTGTACTCTCGAGTTCCTTCGAAACTCGGAGAGGGTTACGGCAAGGTGATAGATTGTCGTGTTTGTTGTTTAACATTGCACTGGAGGGTGTGATTCGAAGAGCTGGGATAGACACGAGTGGCACGATTTTCAGGAAATCTGTCCAACTATTTGGCTTCGCCGACGACGTTGATATCGTAGCACGTAACTTTGAGACGATGGCGGAAACGTACATCAGACTTAAGGCTGAAGCTGGTAGGATTGGGCTTGTGATTAATGCGTCGAAAACAAAATACATGTAGGGAAGAGCCTAACGAGAAGACAATGTTAGCCTCCTACCACGAGTTCAGATCGATGGTGATGAAATCGAGGTAGTAGACGAATTCGTGTATCTGGGCTCATTGGTGACCGCCGATAACGACACCAGCAGAGAAATACAAAGGCACATTATGGCTGACAATCGTGCCTACTCTGGACTCCGAAGGACGCTAAGATCGAACAAAGTTCGCCGAGCTACAAAGTTGAGCATTTACAATACGTTAATTAGACCGATAGTTCTCTACGGCCACGAAACATGGACATTGCTAGTGGAGGACCAACGCGCCCTTGGTGTCTTTTATCGGAAGGTGCTGCGTACCATCTACGGTGGAGTGCAGATGGAAGACGGAACGTGGAGGAGGCGAATGAACCACGAATTGCACCAGTTGCTGGGAGAACCTCCCATCGTACACATCGCAAAAATTGGTCGACTACGATGGGCTGGGCATGTCGCAAGAATGTCGGACGACAGCCCTATGAAAATGGTTCTCGAAAACGAACCGACGGGTACAAAAAGAAGAGGCGCGCAACGAGCAAGGTGGATCGATCAAGTAGAAGGCGACCTGCGGACTCTCCGCAGACAGCGAGACTGGCGAGGTACAGCCATGGACCGAATAGAATGGAGACAACTTCTGTGTACAGCAGAGGCCACTCCAGCCTTGGTCTGACTGGTAGCAAATATACTATATTAACAATATAAGTCACTTCATTTTTCCACATACACATGTTAGGCGACCCGTGTAGCGCTGCCAACGGAACCATCTGGTGATAAAAAAGGTTAGCAAAATATATTTGACCCTTCAATTTGGGTAATTCATTCTACCGTGTATCCACGCTCAAACTAATATACTCTTTTTATGAGTATTGTTTACTAACACAGAGAAAAGTTTGATAGTCAATTTGTCTACTATAGGGGATTAGGATGACTAGGGCATAATAATGACTTTTAACCAACTATAATCATAAAGAGATATATAAATATTTACAAAACAAATAAGATCTATACAAGAGATATATAAAGATTTGCAATGCTTAAAAATCTACTTTTGTCATATTGCGCAATTTTTTGTCAATTTGGTTTGGTTGAACAAGAAAGTTAAACATGTTCAACTTTTGGCAAGCCAGTTGAATCTCCTCACTTGCTTCCACTCAGTTGCCCCATGCAAACGCCACTTTACAGTAAAGTATGGTTAACAAGTTCGAAGACTGAAATATAATGGTGATCAACATAAACCCTATAAAACCATGTACATAACAGCACGACAACGTAGTTTTAGAATGTTTATCTCAGTAAAAATTGAAGGAAACGGTAAATGTCAAATCGCAATCACAGCGACAATGAGTTCCTCCAGCATAAATCAAAAACATCATATTGTCTGAGCTGCTTATCAATGGAAGTGACCAATACCAGGTTGACAAGTATTATTTGAATTCGGTTCCTTTTCTGATGTTGTTGTGAGGGACAAGGAATCATTTTTTCTTCAAAAGCCGTGAAAAACTAGCATCAAAGGAGCAGGTCAATATGTGTTTGTCCCAACCATTTGCCAACAATAAAATATTGCGAACGTTTTTATAGCCAACTTAGATAAATAAAAATTGTGGTTCATTTTCAGTGCGTGAATTGAGGATCATTTTCATGCCAAAATTTTATCTAATTGGAGGAATGCATCTCTACTTCTTAATATTTTAAAATTTCTCTATGGTAATCAATAATAATAATTGCAAGCCGTAAATCTCGCTTTCTTTCCAACAGACGATCTTTTTCCTATCCTGCTCAAGTTGATGCAAACCTAAGTTGTTTTTTGTCTTGACATTCACAGCTGGCAACAAGTCGAAGTTGCGGCGAGTTGTTCGGAAATCGTTTCTTTAGTTTAACAATTTGTGATTCGTTCCAATTTGTCTGCTGAGTACTTTTGGAAAATTACGCTACGTAATACGAAAGCTGAATAGCTTAGTTTGAGCGTGTGCATTTAGTAGTTGCCGCGCTTCTCACTTATGGCGCTACAAGCGCAAAAAAAAGGGTCGTCTGAAAAAAAGTGAAGTGACTAATATTGTTAATATACTATATTTGTTGGTAGCTTAGCATAGCTTAGCTTGACTGACTTCACGTATCAATGATTGCTATGAATTGCAATGAACACACCTGCGCCATCTGTTGAGCACACTGTGATGGATGATAAAGCTGAACAGATGGCAGTAGTATGTTAACGTCAACCATCACAGTTTGCTCAACAGATGGCGCAGGTGTGTTAGTGACAATGATTTGTAGTGAAAAATGTTCGATGTGTTATGTCTGTTTGTCTGTGATATGAATGTTAATAAATTAACGGAGATGGATTTATATAAATATATAAACATTTTCGTAAAAAACTCGAGTTGTTACGGTCTTTGGTGATAATTTTTGATGCCGCTGATCGAAAATTATTCAGAAAAAATGCAAAACTACCAAGTTTTAAAAAAAAATTCCCTAAAAGGGACAAAAGGGGACAAACAATTTTGCATAGATCTTGTAAATGGAAGATTGTACTTTCAGTTCACGGACTCTGTGTTTGCAAATATTTTCAAATAAAGGAATAAGATATCTACCAAAATCGTATATTTTTTTACTCTTCAACCCCTACAACTTTTCTAATACAATAACTAGCAACAATCTTGTATCTTCAAAATGTGCGTCATATTATACCCTAAAAGTCATCTATGCAAAATGTTCTAATTCAAATTGAAATAAAAAAGTTACAGCGAAAAAATTGTATTTTCAAGTCCCACCCTAAGGAAAGTTAGAAAAACTGTTATAAAACGATACGTAGATGAGATCGAATTAAAATTTCTTCACCAAAGTTTCATAACATTAAAATATCTACAATTCTCTTGAAGCAAAAACTCCTCTAAGCCATAAGAATAAAAAGTTGAAATTTTTGTTATGAACATAAAAGGACCACCCTAGTCACAACCCAAAACAAAAGATAGATCTTATTTTAAAAATCAAATCAGATAATAGTTTCCGAGTGATCGATTTTTGTCGCGAAATTTGTCCATTCGGACCATAGTGCAGTGTATTGGTGCCATATTGGTGGGAGAGGTCTTGAACTACCATAGAAACATTCTAGCCTTCAAAACCCCCCACATATCAAATTTGATTCTATAAATTAGAAGAAAAATTAGTAATCTCAATTTAATTCCAACTACCTTTGCTTATCTTCGACAGATACGCGTATTTCGTCTACAATGTGCAGACTTCTTCAGTGTCTCGTACTAATAACTCGACTAGTACGAGTTATTAGTACGAGACACTGAAGAAGTCTGCATATGTAGACGAAATACGCGTATCTGTCGAAGATAAGCAAAGGTAGTTGGAATTAAATGGAGATTACTAATTTTTCTTCCAATTACAAGTACAAGTTACAAGTATTCCACTAAACAGCTCAAACCCTCTAGGATTCAAATTTGATTCGATTTGCTTGATTAGTTCTCGGGTTATGAAGAAATGTGTGTCTCATTTCCTTCCTGAGAGAGTAGGGGTCTCAATCAATCATAAGAACCTTCTCCAGCCCCAAAAACCCCTTCATATAAATTTTCACGTTGGTCGGTTCAGAACTTCTCGAGTCTATAAGGGTCTGACAGACAGAGAGACAGACATAAATTAATTTTTATGTATATAGAAATCTAGCCTACAAAAACCCCCATATGCTAAAAAGGTTTCATTTACTTGATTAGTTCTCGAGTTATGCAGAAATTTGCTTTTTATTTGCATGGGAGCCTTCCCCCATTTAAAGTGGGGAGGGATGGTGAAGTGCCATAGATACATTTCTTGCCTCCAAAAACCTCAACATGCCTAATTTGGTTTCATTTGCTTCATTGGCTCTCGAGTTATGTTAAAAATTATGTTTCATTTTTATGGGAGTTTCCCCTTCCAGAAGGCGGAGCGGTCTCAAACCACCTTAGAAACATTTATATCCTCCAAAAACCTCCACATGCCAAATTTGGTTCCATTTGCTTGATTTGTTCTCGAGTTATGCAGAAATTCGTGTTTCATTTGTATGAGAGACCCCTCTGTCAGTAAGTGGAGGAGTCTCAAACTTCTATAGAAACATTTCTCTCCTCCAAGAACCTCCACATGCCAGTGGCGAACCAGCTCAGGAGGCTGAAAGCCACTTTAATAAAGATAAAAACAAAAAACCTCCACATGCCAAATTAAGTTCCATATGCTTGATTAGTTCTCGAGTTATGCACAAATTTGTATTTCATTAGTATGAGAGCCCCCCTCTTACAGAGGGCGGAGGGGTCTCGAGTTACTTTAGACACATTTCTTGCCTTCAAAAACCTCTACCTGTCAAATTTGGTTCCATTTACTTAATTAGTTCTAGAGTTATGCAGAAACTTGTGTTTCATTTGTATGGGAGCACCGCCCCCCCCCCCCCCTACCAGAGAGGGAGGAGTGATCTCGAACTACCGTAGAACAATTATTGCCTTTAAAATCCCCGCAAGCCAAATTTGGTTCCATTTGCTTTATTAGATCTAGAGTTATGAAGAAATTTTCCTCGAACATCACCCATTAGCTTCTGCACAGTGATACTTCCCATCATTTTGACCACTATTGGCCAATCTTTGTTTTAAATTTTTGGATGTCATCCGCTGATTTTATGAATTTTCGAAGCTTTGCTTTGGTTGAAGCCCAAAAAGTCTCGATTGGCCGTGCCTCCGGGCAGTTCGGCGGATTCATGTCTTTCGGCACGAAACATACCTTTTGACTTTTGTACCATTCTAAAGTGTCCTTTGCGTAATGACATGACTTTAAATCAGGCCAAAACACTACTTGACCTTCGTGCTGCCTGATCACCGGCAATAATCGCTTCTGGAGATATTCCTTAACGTATTTCTGAGTGTTCATCGACTCCGTTGTGATGTACGGACTACATGTTTTACCACATTCGCATATTGCTTGCCAAACCATAACCTTCTTACCGAATTTTTCGGTAAAAATTGCCATCTCCGTTTCGAGGATGTCTTTGTCTTCGCTTACAGTATAGAATTGTGGTCCGGGAAGCGTTTTGTAATCTAGTTTCACATACGTATCATCGTCCATTATTATACACCCAGAATTTCTACACAATAACGAATCGTAGAGTTTGCGGGCCCGTGTCTTCACGGACGCGGCCTGTTTTGGGTTCCTTTTGGGTTTTTTCTGCTTCCAGAATGTTTTTAGCTCTAGTCTTGCTTTGGCACGCATGACGTTACTCGACGAGGTCACTAGTTTTTTCGCAACATCCCAAACGGAAGTCGCTGGTTTGCGCTTGTAGGCATCCCTGATCTTTTTATCGATATCCGGACTAACAGGACCGGATTTCCGACCAGTCTTCGGCGCATCTTCAAACGTACACTGTTCTCTATATTTTAGAATCGCAGATCGTACCGCTCCGACGCTTACACCCTCTTGCTTGGCCAATTTTCTCAAGGATAGTCCGCTCACAGTGCACCATTTTTGCACGATACTTTTTCGTTGTTCCGGAGCACTTTTTTGATGGTATGTCATTCAGAAATGTGCAAACAAAAGGACGCTGCCATAAAATGTTGGATTATTTGATTATATTCAAAGTGACCGTTAAAATAAGGTGTGTTTATACTTTCTGGAACAGTCGTTAGGCTGGGATGACCAACTCCCGACTTACGACGATCCGGCTCTGAACACGATCCTCATAAGGGATGACACGATACCCTTCAGTGGCCTCCCTGCTTGCATAGATAACCACTGTATCAAGACTGGCGACTACGTTGTCATATAAGTGAAACGTTTCAGCGATCCATGAAATAATTCGAAATCTACTCTGAAAGAAAAGTGTAAGAAATGTAAGGTGGACAGACTTTAGCTTAAAATTTAGCTGAAGCTACCCTGTGTCCAACTCGTAATTCCAGCAAGCTAGAGGATTGTTCCGATTTTTTTCGTTTCTACTCCAAGGAAACTTCAACATTGAAAAATCAGCGTGAAAATGGATAAATCCGATTATTTTGTAAAGATCCAATAAACCTAAAACAAACTTCATTGTTTATTCGGTTTCCGTTCTACTTACCCCGAACAAAATCATACCATTTCGATCCGCATGATCTTCGCCTGGAGCAAATTAGGCCGAACTACCTTTCGTAGGAATTTTCGCTTAGCTTGAGGTGATAAAATTCAGTTCTCCGTTGTGTAAACACAAATCCCCATCCTATCGCTGGAAGCCATAAAAACCAAACGGCATGCAGCAAATTTGCATACCTATCGCGTAATAACGTTCGTTCAAAAGTGCATTCCAATTTATTGCTGTAATTTTATAGATACGCTATAAAACAACCGTTTCGGTCGCTGCTATCAGTCACTGCTCGGTCAGCCCGGATGAGTAAGCCCACTATTATTGCAGTCAGTTCGTCGAGTCAGATCGTCGTTTGACTGAAGCCTGGCAGTAGTGTTTGACAATCGCATTCACCACCATCATCGGTCGGGTTTGTCCCTTTTCTCACGCATTTCGAGCAATAGTTGTCGTCGGATGGGTGGCCTTTAGGATGGGCTGAAGGTTCCGTTCAATCAAGTTTCCAAATCACAAGTACGAAAATCAGGAAAAACCAGAAATCTTTTTCTTCGGAGAAAACCGTAAATCGGTCAATCCATGGGAAACGGTCGGGTGTTCGTCCTCGGTTGAAGAAACCGGTGCGGCAGGAAATGTGGTGCGGATCTTCATTTTTCAAATTGAACGGTGTTGCTTTTTTTTTTAATTCGAATTTCTGCCTCAAGGGACCCATCGTTGACGCGTTACTGGTAGGGCAGGTTCCGTTTCAGTTTTTTGGGTAATGTTTAGTCGATTTATCATTTTCAAGAATTTTTTTCTCTTCATTCTGGAAAGTGAGGGAAAAGGATTGCGCAAAAGGATTATGATCCCTTCGCGACGATGATGAAAGGATTTTTTTTCCAAGGAGGAGGTCATCAGTGTCACCACTGGTCATTTTTTGAATACCATATGAGGTTGCAAAGGCTAAGTAAGGGAAAGGGGTCGACATGGAGAAGTTATTTTTTCAATTATTTAGCAGAACCCAAATGTTGTTAGTGTGGAACGCGAAAGAAAAAGGCGCCGAAAGAGTTTTGTCAAAATATGTGGCATAATGCTTTCGACAGTATTTCAGGTTTCATCGATTTCATCGAAACGCAAAAAAAAAGGTTTATTTCCCATGGAAATGTCAGCCCGGTTATGGGTAAATTAAAGTATATTTTTCATGCCATACGTGATTTCCCGTCAGACCATGTCCCATATGTGAATGAGAATACCTTTTTTGCATTCGCATGGTGGTTATTGTGTGAATATTTTTCCAGGGAAAAAAGGTGCCGATGCATGTGGAATTTTAAAAAGGTTGCCGAAAGAAGTGAAATCGGTTCCGTTCTCATTCCGCATCAGAAGATTGTAGCAAGGAAATGAGTTTGACATTGAATGTGGAATGACGGTCGCTTGAGCGACGAATTCTAAGTCGGTCTCCGAAGAGAGATCAATTGAACATAAAATCGATTATCCCCCTGTCGATTATCAAGTCCAAGTGCCACATCACTCATCCGTCGAAAAGATCCTAAATACAATCCCAGATATAAAAACCAGACCACGGTCTGGTGTGTGCACAACACATGTTCCCCTGCGAATAAATAATAATCAACCCCTTACCTAACTCGAATCCACCTAACAAACACACACACACAGCATCATCCCCGAAATGAGATGAACGCGCGCGTGCCAAGTCCCAGTCCGGAGCGTAACCCGTCTTCTGATTTTCTAATAAGGACAACGAAGAAGAGCCGCAAACTGGAGTAATCTCCCGAACGGCAAAACCACTTTACTGTGGCAAGTTGAAAAATCAATAAAAAATCATCTCTTCTTTTCCGGTTTTTCTCGGGGGCTCTTCAGGAAGCAGCACGCGCGCGCTATTCCATGAATGGGTTATCTCATTTTCGTCTGCTGCTTCGGGATGACGGTGGACGTGATGACAACAAACGGGATGAACAATAACAATGCGGGCACAAGAATGGGAAGCGGAGAGGGCACAAATCGGAGTCTGTCAAAGTGTGACAGGCCTCTTTGACATCTGTAACATTTAATCTAGCCGGTTGTTCGGTGAGGTGCCCGTGTAAGATGAATTGGCATGTAACATTTTACTCAGAAGGGGTTGTTCAGTTGATGACAACTTTAAAACCGACTATGAAGCGAGTTTGTGATAGATTTTTCAAGGGGCTTTTCGAGATGATACAAGTTTCTTTGTGTGTTTCATTGTGTTATTGGAATCTGCGGAAGTCATTCCAAAGATTTTGTTTCCATTGCAAATGAGGGTATTTCGAAGAGTTTTTAATCAATCGCTCAGGTCAAGATAGAGTCGGAATAAGGGGGAAACAGACTTCATCGTTATTTGACTGACAAGAAGTGCAGGTTTAGCTGCATTGTAAGATTTTAAGAAGTACATGCAAAAGCTACAATTTTTGATGAAGCTGTATGTCATCTGTAATAAGAACTGAAAATAATCGATCGTTAATCCATCTGCTTACTTCTTATCTACGGTCAAAAACTAGTATTAGCCTCAGCAATTTTCATAGCCATGGAACAAAGTTCCCAGTTGCAGGTACTTGTTAAAAGCATGTGAATTGCTTTTCGTTCAAGAAAATGTTTTCTTCGGTTCCGCAATCCATTTATAAAACAACAATTTTGTATTAGTGCGATTTCGCGCATATGTGGGAAGGTGAAATAAAATAGACCAGTTCGAGACGAAATTGACATGGAGTTTTTCATAAGGGTCGCGAATGGAGATTACATAAGGGCCAATGTCGCAAACGTAAACAATGGCTTCTTCCTTAAGTAAACTACCACTTCTATTGTAGAGGGCAACTCCTCTTCTGTACAATCATCGTGTTAATTCACTATGATTAAGTTAGCATTCTTGAAAAATTGCGGAAGAAGCCATTGTTTACGGTTGCAACATTGGCCCTTATGAAAACTCCATGTCGAAATAGTCAAAAAGTCCAAAGAACATTTGTAAAAAATGCCATTGAGCGGATTTTCCTGTAATCTGCTTGTTCCCACAAACAAAATCGCACCAGAAACAGATAGAGGGAGCAATTACCACAGAGAACAGACATCGATGTCCATATACCATTTCTTGCAAAACCTGTGTAAAAGTTAATATGGGCAGCCGGTATAAGAAGCAAGTGCAGAGAGATAGAAGCAAAACTTTTCAGGTTATGTGAAATGAACGTTTACATGACAGTTACCGCACAACTGCAGCGCTCCCTACCAGGAGCATAACGACAAACATTTGAAATGTTGGTTTAAAGTTTTACACAAGTAGCAGACCGAAGACGAACGTCTGTTCTCTGTGCTATTACCAACAATCAATATGCAACTTGCAATTTGAAATTGGTTCACTGTTGTAGAACCCCTAGGTCCGAAGTAAACCTTGTAGTCTGCACCTTGCAATGATTCTTGCGCTTTTCTGTACCTTTCGGTACTAGTATCTTTGTTGTTGTTTTGATTCGCTATGTTGACACAATACTTGAGGGTGTAATGATGAGAGTAACGGTATAAGGGGCGAATCATTAAGCTTTAGACCGGGCTTGGGACCAGTGTGCCAGTACTTCCTGAGCCAAGAACTATTTTCATTTTCTTCATGACTATCCATCTGCTATTATTACCTTCCCGTCAGTAATGGATATAGATGTTTTTTTTTTACGTATTCATTTATTTGTACAGGCTCAATTGAATCAACTTTACAGAGCCAAGTTTTCATGTTTAAATACTTCAGTTATCTTAGAACTAAGGTTAAGGGAATAGAACCGATTACTCGCGGTCGTCTCGAGGTTAATAGGAATAACAATTTTAAGGATGGGAAAATTGGGGTGGGAATTTTGAACAAAGTATAAGGAACAATGGTTTTCTTATATCTAGAACTTCAGATTAAAATTTTTTAATTGAAAGTTTTTAATTAAAAAAAAAAGAATAACTCACTCACACACACACAATCACACTCACACACACACAACCACACTCACACACTGGCGCACACATTCCTCAAAAATTTAACCTAAACAAGTAAGTTAATCAATCTACAATCGAAGGCTACTGTTAGTCAAAAACACATAAATGAGTTTCATAAACTCCAGATCGCGCGCAGCCAAAATGTCTCGAATCGGTACATTGGGTTGTCTACCTCAAGCCCGAAGGGAATCATACAGCTCAGATCTGACTCCACGATGCTCAGCACAAAACCAAATAACGTGATCTGCGTCCTGGTAACCTTGTCCGCATTCACAGAGATTGCTGTCTCCCAGCCCAACACGGGACAAATGAGCGTTCAAAGAATAATGATTGGACATGAGGCGAGACATCACACGAATGAAGTCTCGACCCACATCCAATCCCCTGAACCAACATTTTTTAGACACCTTTGGAGTGATAGAATGTAGCCATCGCCCCAAGTCTCCTCTACTCCATTTATCCTGCCAGCTATCGAGTGATATCTGACGAAAAATATAGAAAAATTCGTTGAAGGCGATTTGTCGATCATAAATATCGCCTTCCATAGCGCCCACCCTTGCAAGCGAGTCCGCTTTCTCATTGTCAGGAATCGAACAATGAGAAGGGACCCACACAAAAGTGGTAATAAAAGAACGTGGAGATAAAGCACTTAGAAGACCTCGTATTTTCATAAGAAAATAGGAGGTGTGCTTTACCGGCCTCAAGGAGCGAATAGCCTCTATAGAACTAAGACTATCCGTGAAAATGAAGTATTGATCCGGTGTTAAAGAGGCAATAGTTTCTAAAGAAAAATAAATTGCTGCCAATTCCGCGACAAAATCAGAACAAGGTGCTTGAAGTTTACGAGCGACGCTATAATTTTCATTGTATACACCAAAGCCAGCGGAGTCCTCTATCAAAGACCCGTCAGTGACAAACGTTTTAGTGGAATCAACTAGGCCAAACTTTGCAGCAAATATCACCGGAGCAATCATAGGACGATGATGCTCTGGGATTCCACGAAGCTCCTGTTTCATGGATAAATCAAAATGAACCGAATTTCCGAAGTCGGAAAAGCAAACACAATTGGGAATATTAAGCGAAGGGCTGACATCCTGTGTTATGTACAAATGGTACAAGCTCATGAAGCGGGTTTGAGGATTCAACTCAAGGAGCTTCTCAAAATTTTCGATCACCTGGGGGTTCATAACTTCACACCTGGTGAGGAGCCGGAGAGATAACTCTGTAAATCGATCTGAGAGTGGCAACATGCCAGCCAGCACTTCAAGACTGCATGCAACCTAACGCGATACGAAGACACCGATACTGAATACGTTCCAGTTAAAGGTTGCGGCTTATCATTTTTGACTTATCCATATTCATTTGCCGATAGCTCTTCTCAGAAGCTCAATTTCAAAATATAATGTATGATGAACTTATGGTGCTTGAGTAGACCTACAACTTGGTCTAACAATACATAGCTCTATCTCTTATATCTGAGGAATAAGAGCGTATATTCGCAGTGATCTTCGCGATGATATTCGCGGTGAAGATCACGCGATTATCATCGTGAAGATCACTGTGAATATACGCTCTCTTGTCGAAGATATAGGAGTTAGAGCAATGTATTGTTAGACAAAGTTGTATGTCTACTCATGCACTACAAGTTCATTATACATCATATTATCAAATCGACCCTCTGAAAGGAGATATTGGCAAATGAATATGCCTGAGTCAAAAATGATAAGCCGCAACCCTGTTCCAGTTTAATGATGTGCGACCGGGCCGCTGACTGAAAACAAAAACTACCGTATTCCATAACCGACAAAATCGTTGTCCGGTACAACGTTAGAAGATCTTGCGGATGCGCTCCCCACCAGGTCCCGGTAATTGTGCAGAAAAAATTGACCCTTTGCTGGCATTTTCGCTTCAGGTACTCAATGTGAGATCTCCAGGTGCACTTTGAATCAGACCCCAAGATATTTAAATGACAGGATATAGATGTTAACAACCTGACATTTCCAAGAAATTTACGGTTAAGTCATTGTTTACAATTGTTACTTTCAACCTTTTGATAATTTTGTCTAGAGTTCTCGATTTGCTGCTAACGCCAATTTCCTTAACGCGAATCTTCATTTTATCGATCTGCTCACGAAAACAATCAACCATAACACGTCGACTGCTAAGATCACAAACTCGTCCGCTAGTTTGTCATTGATCTTTAGTCGAGGCGCCCACTGATGTGGCGGAGTTGTGGTATCTGCTAGCATGTCAAAATATCTTGTTTCGTTCGCCTCATGTCACAAGACTTTAGATCGATGTTTTGACAACACATGCCGAATAATCAATCAATAACTAAGTTAACGTTTACCTTTCAAAACATGGACAAAATTGCCGATTTTTCATGGGTTTACCTTCACTGCACTGACAAAGCTACCCATGCAGCATCAATCATAGTAACTCATGAGTCAGCAGACAAAATTTGACAGCTCTATCAGTCGAACTCTAACAGTGATGGCAAAAACAGTGAAGCAACTCCGCTCCGTGAGGATATTTTGAAGGATTTTTAATCAATCGCTCAGGTCAAGATAGAGTTGGAACAAGACGGAAACTTCATCATAATTGGAAGTGCAACAAGAAGTGCAGGTAGAACTGCATTTTAAGATTTTAAGATTTTAAGCAGTACATGCAAAAACTGGAATGTTTGATGAAGCTGTATGTGATCTGTTTAAGGAACTGCCAATATTCGATCGTTTATCTTTCTGCTTACTTTTCATCTATCGGAACTTACGTTTAGAAACTAGTATTAGCCTCAGCAAATTTCATAGCCTTGGAATAAAGTTCCCAGTTGCAGTTACTTGTTAAAAGCATGCGAGTTGCTTCCCGACCAAGAAATTGTCGGCATGGAGTTTTCATAAGGGCCAATGTCGCAAACGTAAATAATGGCTTCTTCAGCAAATTTTTGGTCCGTATATCAGTGTATCCTCTACAGTCGACTAGTATATGTTGGATTGTGAGTTCTACACCGCAACTATTGCATACAGGGGGTGAGTTCCGGTTTAGTAAGTAAGAGTGTGTAAGGCGTGTGTGTGCAATTCTAAGCCGTGTAATATTCGTTGTTCGGAGGCACATTTGCGATCCTCGTATTTAACGAGCAGTCGATTGATTTGCCTCAGGTGTGTCCGAGTTTGATGCCATTCTGTTTCCCATGATGATCAAATTTTCCCTTTAATGGAGTGTATCGCGTCTTGGGATGGTACAGAAATATCTTCCAGAGGTTTGTTTCGCCCTTGCTTCGCTAAAGTATCCGCTAGTTCGTTTCCGGCGATGCCGGCGTGACCAGAGATCCAACTGAAAGTGACGTTTTGGCTTTCGATGATTTTTTCCACCGATTCGATCCATGGATGTTTTGATCGACCGCCCCGTAAAGCGTTAATACAGCTAGCAGAGTCAGTCAAGATGATGACGCTTTGTTGTGCATGGAGCTGTGATACGGCAGCGTTAAGAGCAAAAGCTTCTGCAGAAAATACACTGCAAGTGCTTGGTAGGCGGTAACTGGAGTTTCCATCTGGTAAGACCACCCTAGCACCAATGGACTCGTTATTCTTTGAGCCATCAGTATAAACGTGTTGGTGTGAGGAGTATCTATTGGTAATGAATTCATGGAAAGTATACCAACCAACGATTTCCTTACATGTGCCCGCCTACTATGCTTTAGCTGGTTGTCGATTTTTGGACTTGTTTTGTACCATTCTCTGTCGGTGTTCCGTAGAAGTGTGCAAATCTTTGGAAGTGAGAAATCGGCTGTCTGTTGGAGCAACTCGTTAGCTCGCTTTACTGTTGGGTGCTCGGAAGCTGTTGATGATTTCTCCAGTAGGCGTACAGCCAGCTGCGAAACTCGCTGGATTAATGCTTGCTTGAAGGGAAGACATCCTGATTCGGCCATTATCGAGACGATTGGGCTGGTAGCAAATGCATCAGATGCTTGGCGCACTACGTCGTTATATATTGGCTTAGGATCCTTGCCATGTTTTCAGTGTTGATGCTAGTTAGTCCTAAGCCGAAGAAGAGTTTTGAGAAGATCAACGCCGAGCCAAGCAGGGTGACTCGGCTACTTCTCTTGAGACGGCGTCCAAGAATCCGCAATATGCGAATTCTGCTGCTACAGCTTCTCTTGACAGACATGTAGTGTTGAATGAAGTTGAAATTCGAGTCCACCGTTACTCCAAGAATTTTAATTTGCCTTACTCTTGCTATAGGCCTTTTGTCTATCATAATCGCCCGCCCTCGTTTTCGGTGGTGCTCGTTACAGGCGTGTAATAACTTAGACTTGGATGGGGCAATAGAGAACCCAACAGCGGCAGCCAACCCAGTAGTGGCATAGTTTTCCGCATTGTCCTGTGATTTTTCACGATAAGAAAACTTCTGCACCGGTGGGGATGTTGTTGAAAATAGGCTGCATGGCTACCAGAAATAATGTCACCGACTAAATGGATCCTTTTGGAACTCCGTTCTCTGATAGTCTGGCGCTGGATACGCATTCGTTGGCAGCTACTTGGAAGTGTTTATCGGAGAGAAAGCTGGAAACAATATTCATCATCCTGCCAGAGATTTTCCAATTCGCCAAAGTATGGGTTATTCCGGGTCTCCACGTTGTGTCATACGCCTTCGAGATGTCTAAGGAAACTATTTCCACATGTACCTCGTTTTCGAGTTCGACGAGCGATTCAAAATTGGCTAAAGGCGGATCGACTCCTTTTCCAGCTCGAAATGCATGGTGGCGCGGGTCAAGTTTCCCGGTGACTTCTAATTCAGTTACTAAGCGGCGGTTTACCATTCTCTCAAACATTTTACCTAAGCAACTCAGGAGTGTTATCGGCCGGAAACCATCTGGTTTACTTCGGTCCGTGTCAGGTTTGGGAATCGGTATTATTGTTCCAAGTTTCCATAACGGGTGTCCACTAAAAAATGAGAATGATTTCAATACTTTTCCATCAGAACAAAAACGGCCGCATAGAAATGTCACTTTAGATGAATGAATCGTTGCACTCTCCAGAAAATTTGCATACACTCTTATTTCACTCTAACATGTTCAGTCGTGTTCAGCATGCCGTCGAAACAGGAAGAACTGCGCGCGCGCGTTGTACAATTCTTTCAAGCGAACGAAGATCGTGGAAAAAAATACACGGTGGACCATTTTTGTCGTGAAAAAGTTCCGGTATCCACCGTATACCGTATCCTGGCATGCATGAGAGTAACCCGGAAGAAAGGTTGCGGCCGTCCAGCGAAAATAATGAATGAGAAAACGCTCCGCTCGCTGCGCAGCATGTTCAACAACAAGGATTCGGTAAGTCAACGGGAAGCAGCCCGAAAGTTCCATTGTTCGAAGTCACTCATCTGCAAGACGCTAAAGAAAGAAGGAATAGTGTGTAGAAAGAAAACCAGATCCCTAGAGTACACAGATGAGCAGATTCAAACCGTGAAATCCCAATGCCGCTGGATGACTCGGAATTACGGCGGAAAATCTTTCGTTCTGGACGACGAAAGCTACTTTCCTCTTTCGAAGTCTCAGATACCGGGAAACGATTCTACACTAAGGACAAATCTACTACTCCTCCAAAAGTAATGTATAAGTTCAAGCACAAATTTGAATCGAAGGTTATGTTATACATCGTAATATCCGATAAGGGTATTTCGAAGCCGTGGTTCAAACCAAGCGGTTTGGCCATCAACCAGGAGGTGTACCAAAGAGAGTGTTTGCAGAAAATACTCATCCCATTTCTTAAACAACATCACTCGGATGGCAAATACGTGTTTTGGCCGGACAAGGCATCATCGCACTACGCAAAAAAAACGCTAACGTTTTTGGAGAGCCAAAATAAACCATATGTCCCAAAAGACCGGAATCCGACAAATTTGCCACAGTGCCGTCCTATCGAGGATTTCTTCGGTCTTTTGAGCTCCATGGTATACAAGGATAATTGGAAGGCCAAGAACACCAAGCAACTTACCAACAGGATCAAAAGCTGCATCCGAAAAATCGATGTGGCTGCCGTCCAACGGTCATGTTCCAGCATAACGACTAAGCTGCGCCGCACGGCGGACCACGGACCATATGACAATATTCACTAAACTTAGTTTGAAGATTTAAGTTGACCCTTTTAATAAAATAAATCAGTTTGAACAAAACTTCACTGGTATTTTTTTCCTGACCCATTCTTTTCGTTCTCATTATTTAGTGGACACCCGTTAGTTTCGGAAATGTGCCATTAGCCCATACTCGGTTGAATAGTTTTAGCATGGCGATTTCAGCGCTGAATGGAAATCGTTGAAGCATTAGGTAACTAATGCTGTCGACACCAGTTGAAGAACCTCCACGGCGGCCAAGAGCTCACATCAGCTCTTCTATAGAAAAGTCAATGTTGTACCGATTGTATAGATTTGGATGCTGTGTTTTAGCGGGAGAGTGTATGTCTCTGCTATGCAGTTTCCGGAATTTGTCAGGATAATTTTCGTCGGATGATTTCTTCTGGTACTCATTGGCCAGTGCTTCTGCTACGCTTCGCACGTCGTTGGTGATACCAGATGGAAGGTTCAGTGTGATTGTGTTAGTTTTTCTTTTACCCTGCAGTCTATTGATGTGGTTCCAAAGTTAACCAGGTGATCTATTGGAATTGATGCATTCGGCAAATTGATCCCAACTGTTTTGTTTTGCTTCACGAATGAGTTTACGGCAAATAGAGCGAGCGTCTTGATAATGCTTTAATGCAGTCGTCTGCATCTAACGGGTGTAGTATACGTAGTATCTTACGCCTCTTCTTGATCGCCGTTGCGACTTCTTCATTCCACCAGGTAACTGATTTAGGGTCATCTTTGCCGGTTGTTCTCGGAATGCTGGCTTCAGCTGCTGCGATAATATGGTTCGAAAAATCTTCTACGGTCTGTGAGTCCCCTGGAAGTAGAGTCCTACTCGGGAGTTATTCGAAGAGATCCCAGTCAGCTTTTTCGTAAATCCATTTTACTCGGTGCCGAGATTCATTGTAGTTGCCAGGCATGGTAATTAGTATTAAATCACTGTCAGAGCAGTCCGGTAGCACTTTCCAGTTGAACCTAGGGGCAATTGACGTGGAACAAATAGAGACGTAGAGCCCTGCGAGTTCCCAGTAGCCGGGTCAATTCGGTTGTGAGAACCGTCGTTGAGTACTAGCATAACGTGTTCGACTACTAGCCCTAGAATTTGATCACCTCTTCATTTCGCTTCGGAGGCTGAGGAGGCTATTTTACTACCCCACGCTATGTGATGAGCGTTTAGATCCCCCAGCAGTAGCACGGGTTTCGGAAGGTTTTGAAGAAGTGCATCAAGCAAGTTCGCAGCGTCCTTGTCTTTCGGCGGCAGATAAGCTGAGACTACTGTTATTTTCATCGGAGCGTGTAATTGTACTGCAATTGCTTGGATGTTGATTAATATTGGAAATTGCTAGAAGGGTGTTTCTTTCTTGATAGCCATGCCTTGTCTACCGTGGGTAGAACACTGACTAAGTAGTAGCTGATAATTATTTCCAAGAAATTTATCAGCCACAGATTATCGTGGGTTGGTACTTCGTTGTCAAGATCTGCAGTTCGCTTTGATGGGAACGAAGGCCGCAAATGTTTCACTGAATAGCGAACGTGGGCGACATGTTATTTACTGTGCTTTTGGAGGACTCAGACAATGACCTTGTGAGTCTGTTTAGCTGTGACTGGTTTCGAGTTTCCAATGGACTAACGGGGCTGATGTGGTTCAACTCGACTGGGTTACTAGAGGAGAGGAGAGATGCAATGCCCTCGTAAAATGCTTCGTTCACGCCCAATACAGCCGCTCCAGTTGCTAGGGCGGTGAGAGTTACTGCGTGCTCTCCATCTCCTTGTATAAGATGTCGACATGGTGAGACGGAAATGCTGAAGCTGTTTATGATAGGGTTTTTCCTTGCTGTTGTAAGGTCTCGGTAGGTACCTGTGTTGGTCGAAAGACTTGTGAGAGTTGTACGCTTCTTAGGTGGAAAATGTGTGAGGATACTTGCCGGAGAGGTGGGGAGGCACACGTCGACTGCCTCCAGTGGCTCTTCGGATATATCCTGTACATCCCTGGTCAAAGTTGGAGACTTTTTCGGCATGTAACTTTAGATATAAAAAGAACCGGGAAATAAAGCAAAGCAGAGTATGACTTTGACCAGCAAACTGGACTCACTCTTTTGCGATCCCTAGTGGACACCGAGAAAGAAAGTCCTTTAAGCGATCCCAAAAGGGACACCGCTCCAAAACTCTAGTTCCGCACTGAGGTCAATACGTCGTGAGCATTATACTAGCTCGAGTTTTAGTGACGAAACTTTGCTTCAACGTTCTGTTTGGTTGCTTGCTGGCTCCATAAGAACGATATCCTGCTCGCAAACGAAGCCTTCGAACGGTACTGCCAGCCGCAGCGTATTTTTGTGCGATTTCATTATCTGATAGTCCAGGGTTTGCTCTGGCGGTTCTCAACACCTTCTGGTTCAGCTTGCGGTTATATGTTCCACTACGACGCTTATCTTGAGGCACGCGATCCACGCTCTTTCGCTCCCTGAAACGTTTGAGCACACGGTTGATTTGGCGATTTTCAACGTTTTTGCTATTTTTATTGCAGGCCACGTTGGATTATCAACGCAGGTGTGCAGAAGTTTGCAGAAGAATAACATTTGACTCACTGCACGAAACACCGTGAAATTTAGTATTGGAACAAACATTTTTGATTCTTACAGACCCTAGTGGTCAAATTTGTAAACTATGAAATCTTATGTGTTCCCTATAGCAGTAACAACATCAGAAGCTTTTTTTTCGCAGTGCAGTTTGAACGTGTTTCAGAGATATATAAAATGGATGAAGAATAAGAAAACCAATTGTGTGCAATCATTTGGAAACCTCTTCGAGGTCTGGGCCAAAACTTGCTAAAGTGTTGGGTTTTCCACCAAAATACTGTCTGGCGTGTTTTGAAGAAGTACAGAGAAAATTTGTCGAAGGATCACAAGCCTCGAAGCAAGCATCAGGCGGGTACAATCAACCGTCAACTACGGAACAAAGTCATTAAGAACATTTAGGCAAACCCCAACATCTCATACCGCGATTTGGCCAAAAAGTTTCGGGCCGCACGCAGTACCGTGCAACGGATTCGTCTCCTGGAAGGCTTCAAGTCTTACCGTGCGTGTAGGCAACCAAAAAGGGATCAAAAGCAAAACAATGTGGCCAGAATCCGTGCCAGAAAACTGTATGATCAGGTGTTGACAAAATTCAATGGCTGTCTCCTCATGGATGATGAAACCTATGTAAAGGCCGATTTCCAACCGGGGCAAAAAAAAATTCTTGAGTACGGCTCGGGGAGATGTGTCTGCCAAATTTAAGTTTGTGTTTGCTGATAATTTTGCACGTAAATACATGATTTGGCAAGGCATCTGTAGCTGCGGTAGGAAGATCAAGGTTTTCATCACTGATAAGACATTTAACTCAGCGCTGTACAGAACGGAATGTCTCCAAAAGCGAATATTGCCGTTCATCAGATCTAACAATGAACCTGTCCTGTATTGGCCAGATCTTGCAAGCTTTCTTTACAGTAGAACCGTGCTACAGCGGTATGAAACCAACGGGATTCAGTTTATACCGAATGAACTCAACCCACCGAACTGTCCCCAGCTCAGACCGATAGAGAGATGTTGGGCAATTATGAAGAGGAAGCTGAAGGTGAATGGAAGTATCGTCAAAAGCATCAATGAATAGAGAACCAAGTGGAATAAGATCGCCAAAACGATGGATGAAAATAATGTGCGCCGGTTGATGAAACGTATTCCGGAAAGTCCGCAAATTTCTTCGAAATCGAGATGGTTATTTTTTTTTTGTATGTTCCCTCTAAAGTTCACATAAAGTCGAACATTTAAGTTGAAACAAAATACTATTTTGTTTATGTATATCCCAAATATGCGCGAAAGCCTATGTTCCAATTCTAATGGGGCCACACCTTACACTGGTGGGCAAAATAAAGTACTTACCTCATCATTTTTTTTTTTTGATTTCTGTCATATGTTTGGTTCAAATGTAAATAAACACACTGTAGTCTTTTTTGAAATCTTATTTTTCATATCCGTTACAAGTTTTGCTTATGAAATAATAATATAAAAAGGGTTCGACTTGAAAAAAAAATCAATCCGTGTTGAAAAATAATAGGGACAAAAAAAAATCCCACTTCATGTTGGCTCCCGGGAAGATAAATTTAAGTAAAAGAAAAGCATTTCAATAATTTAATTGTCCTTCTTTGCAGATGTCAGGACCATCTGCAGGCACTTCGGCATGGTCTCCGCCATGTTCCTTAGGTGCTGTGGATCAAACTCTTCCCAGACGCGTTTCAGGGCTTCAAAATAGTTGAATTGATTGGTAACACCAGTTTTGTCAACTCTGGCATCAAGAATCACCCACAAATTTTCGATGGGGTTGAGGTCCGGGCTTTGTGAAGGCCATTCCAGCGGTTAGATCCGACGGGATCGGAAGAGAGACTTAGTCTTCCTGGCAGCATGCTTCGGGTCGTTATCCTGCTGAAATACGAACTTCTTTTCAAGACCCACCTGGATTAGTGAAACCTCCAGATTTTATCGCAGGATGTTGATGTAGCCGTCATCTCCCATCAATTTTCACGAGGCTACCCACTCAACTCCACGAAAAACACCCCCTAACCATAATATTTCCATATTCCACCATGCCTTGGATGTGGGTGTGAAGAGCCTCCTTAGGCTACGCATGACAGGCTACATGCAAGGAGTGGGAAGAGCTGGAGGCCTAGCTCCTAGCTGAGCAAAGTGCCAAAGAGTTGGTACGGCTAGCAGCCACCGAAAGGGCGAGGGATAAAGCCTCGAAGCAGACCCAGACAGAAGTATCCGTCTCGGTCGGAGAGTCCACCCCCCCCCCCCCTCCGTCCATCTACCATGGCGGCGGGAACCTCCAAGCGGGCTAGGCAGTCCCCGGGCGAAACGGCACCTGGCGCTTCTAAGAAGCGTATCGTGTCGGAAGCCTCAGTAGGGAACCGAACCTACGTGAACGTGGCGGTGGGATCAGAGGGTCCATCCACGCGACCAGGTCCGGCTGGTCGCAAAGAGAGAGGCCCCGGTGCTAAGCCAAGCGCCAAATGCGCGACATCCAGTTCTCATGGTGTCTCAAGAGCCGAAGGGGGTCCGAGCGGTAGGGCCTCTACGACAACAACCATAATTAGCAAAGAAGCAGCCGCTAGTGCTAAGAAGAAGACGAGTGATGACCCCAGGCGTGGCAGCGAAAACCACTGGAATCAGGTTCGAAAAAGGAGGAATAGGATGAAAAAAGAAAAGGATAAGCGACAGGTGGCCCGCAAGCGTAACCGCGGAGAGGCCCTCATTGTCAAGACCGAGGCGTCAAAGTACTCCGAGGTCTCTAGAGCGATGCGCGGGGACGATAAATTAGCACACCTAAGCCGATGTGCGGAATATACACCGTACCCGCACCGGTGAGATCCCAAGCAACACATCTCTGTCATAATTGGTTGCAGAAACTTGATTGTGACTTAACTGCAGTTACTTTGACTTATTTGCAACAAGTGTGCTACTAGGGATGCTCATGGAGCTAAAAAAGCAACTGGAGCGTACAGAGACCTGGCAAGACAGGCCTTAGGACAGGGTGAGGAGGTACGCGCCCTTGTCTCGCAGTTGAAGATCCAGTGCAAAAACCTGGACGAGATCACCGAGGTAGACGAGATCTCCAGTGCTCTTAAGGAACAAATCAAGGTCGAGGTTGCCGCCGCAGACATACGTCAAAGCGGACGCAGCGTTGAAAGTGGCGAAAGTAAAAGTGGGATGGTCTCTATGCCCACACCAGCCGCTGAAGGCATGCTTCAGATGCCTAGAGAAAGGGAACATGTCCTGGGAGTGCATACGCCCAGATAGGAGCAACATGTGCAGAAGGTGTGGCAGCACAAGCCACAAAGCACGACATTGCAAAGGTCCCCCCAAATGCTTGATGTGAGCTGGGTAACCGGATGATAAGCACGTCATGGGGGGATGCAGTGCCCGACCGCTAAGGGTGGTCCAACGAGCCAATCGTAATTCAGGTAACCCAACTAAACCTTAACCATTGTGAGGCCGCCCAGCAACTGCTGTGTCAGACAGTTAGCTAGTCGGCATCGGATATCGCCGACGAATATAGATAACGCGCACCACCAAGATAGTCGATCGAACGGCTTTCCAATATGCTCGATCGGATGACAACTGAGCTAACTGGCCTAAACCCGTTGGTAATAGCGGGCGACTTCAACGCTTGGGCGCTCGAGTGGGGGAGCCGCCTTACCAAGCCCAGGGGCCAGATTCTTCTCGACGCCTTGGCTAGGCTCAATGTGGACCATCCAGGGTGGATCATCCACTCCATTCGCCCGCAGATGGAGGACGTCCTAATTTAATGTAGAGACTTTTAAAAAGGCGCTTGAGAGGGAACGAAACTCACGCGAAACCCAGGAACCTTGCTGCGAACGACTCGTTATGACACTTACACGAGCGTGCGATGCGACCATGTCGAGGGAAGTCAAACCGAGGAATGGAAGATCGTCGGTGTATTGGTGGACGGAGTCGATCGCCGACCTCCGAAGAACATGCCTCCACGCAAGACGAAGGATGCAAAGAGCGCGTTCAGATGCAGAGAGAATCGATCGTAGAGGGGCGCTAGTCGCCACGAAGGCCGCACTAAAGAGGGAGATAAAGGCCAGCAGGCGAGCCTGCTTCGAGGGTCTGTGTCAGAAGACCAATACGAATCCGTGGGGTGACGGCTACATGGTAGTATTGATCAAAACCAGAGGATCGGTGGCTCCAACCGAGCAATCATCAGAGCTGCTGCAGGTGATCGTTAAGGGACTCTTCATCACACTCGGACGGCCGGAACCAGGCTTTTGTTCAACGCTCTCATTTTTCTCCAGAAAAGAGAGGATGTTGTAAATGCCGGATCTGTTATATCCGGCGTACGCGAGTGCCTCACGTTATCCAACTAATTCGTTCCGGGGTGCAGCTGGCAGTACGCACAAACCATCGAGCACTACACTATTTTCGATTTGGCTTCAATCAACGTATAATTCAAAAGGTAGAGGACTCAATACTCAAACACTCATCGATGTTGACCCTTTTTAGGAATTGAATCATGATGGATCATGATTGATTTTGTCGTGGATGAGAAAACCATACTTTTCAGTAGAACATTGTACAATTTTACGCATTTATTCGCGCATTAAAAATTCAAAGCGCCAAAAATGCTTTCCAACTGCTTGGTTTATACCTAATCTTGGAGTCTTTAATTGTTGTTTCGTATATGAAATCTGTTTAAACCAATTTTCATTTAAAATATCTGATTACGTGAAACAACTCCTCATCAAACAACTTGAAACATGGAATTCCAGAAAACATAATTGAAGCGAAAGCATAACCGTTCATCATAACTCCTTTGAAATATTTGACAGCTTGAAACTGCATCATCCTCAAACGTAAAAAAAAAGAAATCCTACGACAAGGGGTTCGAGTGTTTTCTGTCTCCGAGGAAACGAACCTGATTATTAACACATCCCAACACAATCGGTTACACAATGTCAGCATCCAGTCAGACCAAAAGATCAACGCGCAACCGTCGTCGGTGCACTCTTGAGGAAGGATTGTCCCCTTCTGTTAATGGGAGTGCAAAAGTTACAGGACCGCGCTCATTTAATTTGGCCTCGGGGTGATTGGATTCTGGCTCCTGGAACCCATTCATATTCCCTCACATCAACATCGTCGTCATCATTTTCTACGGTGCTTTTTTTGATGCTGCCTATCTATCTCGACGGAGATTGCCTAGAGGGTCTGAGAGAAGGGAAATTGAATTGAATGGTGGTTAACCGAGACAGAATGGGATGATATGCCTTGCACTGCCTTTGAAGGGGTTAATCCATATTAGCAGATTTTAGGGGTTAGCGCAAACGGAATCTGGCAGATTAATATACAATGGAAGCTGTGGTGCGGAATAGAGGATGGTTTTGTGTGGTTTTTTGTTGATCTAATTATCTTGTTAGGCCACGAGATTGAAGGACAGCATTACGCCTCGGGGCAATATTCGTCAAAGTATAAAGTTACTAGATTCAAAAGCAATGATGTAACAAGATGTTGAAGATCTTGGTTTGAAAATATTAATATATTAAACAAAAGGTGACATTCCGAACAGGAAAAACATTAGCAACGGTTTTCTGTTTGAAAACATAATTTATGATCATCGAAACATTAGCCCAACCATCTGGACTGACCCTTTCTCAGGAAAGACAACATATTCCATCCTACTCGAAATTCCCTCCGTCGATGACAATACCGAACTCTAAACATGCACATATAGTTTGGCTCGGAATTAATTATCCACACGATTCATTCCAGATTCATTCCGACAACCCCGTTTGCACGTTCCGCAAAACTTGCCCATCCGAAAACTTCAAACTCATCCATTCACATAAATTACAACCAAATACCAAGCTCACACACAACCGAACATTCCTTCAAACTATCCTCAACCTTTCAGGGTTCTCTTTTCCTCACAAGAAGAGACTAAAAAAAACCGACTCAAACCGGCCACTGTCCACTTCGGTAGTTCCCCCTTCGTCTTGAGGCTCACAGCCACACATGGCTAAGGATAATCGACAAACTCGTCCAACAGGACAAAGTTTTCCCTTTTTCGGCACACCTCACCATCCGGGCTGAATGGTCTTCCGAAGCTAAAGGAAGTGATAATGTTTGCCTTTCGCAACTCTCGATGAAGCACGGAGGAAAAATATTTTCTTCTAGATTAAAGTTTAAAATTGCTGGTCATTTATAACCGTCGCTCGTTCGGATCGGCTCTGCTCGATCCCTCTTACCTCTTGTAGGGGTTGAAAGGCGAACGAAATTCGGATAAAGGATGAGGGCTAGATCCTTCTGTGCCTTTCCGATTTTAAGGGATGTGGGAATTTGTGTTTTTGGATCGAAGTATCGACGTCGATGATAGTGGTTGAATTATTCTGATCGAAAGTTTTGCATATGTTTTAGGATAATGAAATCGAGTGCTCGATGAATTGCTGTAATTTTCAATCCCAAACCATTCTTGTTAATGGAGGTTTGTCGATTGTTTGATTGTGAGTTATATTTTCGTGTGGCTGTCGAAAGAGAGTTACAGTAAGGTGTATCACTAACATATGTAACATAAGTCCTGGGAAAAATTCAAAAGCATGGTACTTGAAATCAAACAATCGGATTTCAAAATGCTCTTCAGAGTATTTTAATTCTATTAATAAATTGTTGAAAAATATATTTACAGTACGCTCAATGGGCCAATATCTTCGTTTTTACGCAGTGTACGGCGAACATGTTGAATCAGGTTCTGGACGGTGTCTATGTCTATTTCTTTCATCTTCCGCTTGATTCGATTAACCAATTGTTGCTCATTGTTAGCTTCCCAGCCGTTGTCGTACCATACGTTTGAGAACACTCCAAAAATTTTCAATTGGACGAGCCTGAGGCACGTTAGGTAGATTGTCTTTTTTTGGTACAAATGGTATGTTTTGCTCAGTTAGCCAATCTAGTATTTTTTCCGCGTAATGACAGCTTGCAAGATCCGGCCAAAACAAGATTTCGTCGTCAGCGTGATATTTGTTGATGAATTGCTTCAATTTCGGCAAGCATTGGCTGATATACACGTCAGAATTGACAGCTTTTGCCTTGTTTGGGCGTATCAAAGGCGTCGAGATACGCTTCGATGACATGGTTGCCCACACTAACACCTTTGGCTCATATTTCGATTTGCTGGCATACTTAACATCGTCAAAATTATGCACTTTCCATTTGCAAAATGCTCGCGACGAAGTGCACGGCAGCATTTTGGTATTTTTTTTCGAGTTGTTGCTGTGTATATTTTGGTGCACGCTGACGTTTCCGATAGATTACGTTATGTTTTCTCAAAATCCGATGGACTGTCATGCGCTTGACAGCAGTTTTTTCGTTGTTCTGGCACTCAATTTTGTTGGGCGACCACTTTTCTTTTTATTTTCCGGTTCTTTACCATCACGAAAATCTTTCAAAACACGGTATATTGTTGATTTTGATATTGGCTCGTCTTTGAACACGCTCAAAATTTCACTTGTACTAAGCCGTCCAAAAAGGTTGGCGACTCATGTTCGTAAATCCAGCTTGTACGACATTTTTAATGGAAACTACTGCGCAATTTGAGTTTGACAGTTCAGTAGGAACACAGATGAACGTGACAAGTACATTGGTTGACATCTGTGTGTTTGTTAATGCTGTCAAATAAACGCCTGAAAGTATTCCCAGGACTTATGTTACACATGTTACGTCGGCAGCAGACAAATTTCCATCGATCTTGTTATTTTTAAACTATTATCGTGCACATAAAAAGAGAATGCAAATATGTAACTTCAAAATCACATGAAGCTTTGAATTCACAAGTTGAAAATCACAAGTTGTAATATTTGTTGGATTGAACTTGACATGACTTACTTCAGAAGCTCGCATCATTACATCCAAATGTATTTTCTTCCAATTCATAGCGAAAGAAATAATGATCGAGAGAGAGAGACTATTGGCTTATTGATAACGTCAACCAATAACTTGATTATCGAAACATGTAAGCTATACACTAAAAAAATTTCATGTTAATATACACAGAAAGAAAATCTGAATTTTCATTGTGATGTAAATATCGGAGCATGTGAAATTGTATTTCCTTCCACACGAAGCAGCAACTTGCATGAAATTGTTGTAACAAAGACGAGCTTTTGTGTACAATAATATCAGCAATGCATTGAATATCCCAGAACTTGAAACAAATTATAATGACAGAAATTCACGCTACTTTTTCAAGCTGTATAGGTGTTTTAAGATGCACCCAAGGGGCAAGACAGCTCTTCATCACGAGTAATTTCAGAGTTGCTTTTGAGGTACCTCGAGTAACTCTCGTTGCTCAGTAAGCTCTCTGTTTTTGAACAGCAGCTGTCAAACAAACCGACGCAAGTACATTAGCTCTCGAGTGTGCACAATCGGAAACTATCAATTTTCAATGTTTCAGGAAAACAAGCTACATTCACTTAAACCTAAACTCAAACTACATATCTGATATGCTCGTACAATTTTATATCGTGTTTACCACCATTCATGTAAGGCTTTGCCTTTTTCGATACGAAGTTATTTTTGTGTCTCATTTTTTAAGTCAAACTTTGTTTAAGCCCATCAGTTTTGGTTTGATCTACATTTTGTTATGCATTCCACCAGACGGCCAGGCTAAGAACTGGTGCTTTAGAACAAGGACATTGTTTAGGAACAAGGATTTAGAATACATATCGCTATAATGCCTCATCAGAGTACTTCAGTAGGCACCGTTGTGCCATCTTCTATTGCCATTAGCAGAATGTCCACAATGTTTTCAAACAAATTGAAGTCAAACTTTTTGAAACTTTGGCAACCGATTAGAACCGATGAATATTGATTTAATTTCAAGCTATATTGAGTTACTCTCGAGCTACTCGGTGCATCAAAGCAACTCACAGTGGAGCTGTCTCGCCCCTAGGATGCACCCAAACTTTTTCAAAATTAACAGGAACAAAAAACTGAACACGTATTTTTACATGCCCTGACGCCAGCTACAAGAACTATTTTTATAGATTTTTCGTATTTTCATAAATCAATACACAATTTAAAAACCACATCAGCATAACAAGAGAATTACTGTTGTACTACATATTTAATTGATTATGTGATTCAAATTTTTACGATCAGAATTGTAATCCAAGGAACCGTTTTTTTTAAATCCTATTTGTTGGGGTGAAGGGAGTGATCGGGAATTCTTTTGAGCGGAGACAAAAGAAACGCACCGTGTCCAATTCTCGAACGCTCAAAGCTGTATTTATCAACGTTAGTATAAATTTGGTTTATATCCTGATTCCGTACTTACATTGTTCTTTCCTTACTCCTAATTTCCACCACCAACTTAACTACTAACAATTTCAGAACTATCTATTAGAGAAATTATCTTTATTGTACAATGGCTGCTTTCCTCTTTGCATGAATTTCTATCTCTACTATCGCCTTCTCTTACTCTTTCTTCATTTCTTCTTTTCTCCCTTCATGTCAACATGTCACTGTCCGCTTGACGTCTGCCTACTCACACCACCGGTTCAGTAATTTTACCGCCTGCACTATCCGATGGGATTCGGTGTGGGTTACCGCAACACTATTAGAGAAGCTCTTTTTAAAATAATAGCAGTCCTTTAAAGATATCTAGATATTTTGTGTTTTGTGTTTTACAATTATGTGATAAAAATTAGATGAAAAAATGCATTTCTGAACTATTAAATGTTGTAGAGTACACAGTTAAAATAATTTTGTAATTTTCAATCGATTCTCATGCACACAAACAGAGCCTGCAAAAAGCTTTAAAATCACACGCGTTTTCAAATTTACACGACTTGGAAATCACATCTTGTAAAAGTTTCTCAATTGAATATGACATGACCTGCTTCAGGTGACGGCATCGTTGATTTTTACATTCTAGTTTACTTTTCATGTTAGACAAGAAGAGACATGATATATGTGAGGATTTATTTACATATTGTCAATCCAAACATGCACCATCAAGTGAGAGGTGAAATTGTTAGGAATTAAAATTGATAAACGCTTTCAGGGTGCTGCGGTCCATCAAAATATTTGGTGAACTTGAAAAAGGCAGTTCTTATGCATTTGTAGGAACTGGTATGTTTCAATCTACACTGTTTGAAATAAACATGAAATTTTCAGCGTTATCCAATGCACATAAAGGGAACGCTAGATTTAGCAGAAATTAATGGGGTATTTCCTGTGAACTTAAGCCAGATAATGCCTTAATCTAGTCTGTTGTATGAAAGATTGTTAACATTGTTGTATGGTGCATGAAATATTGGAAACAATTTCGTTGTTTACGCTTCCTTTGGTTTGAAATTAAATGAGAAAAATTTTACGCGCTAGTTAAAATTAATTCCTTTCTCGTGCACGGCGGAACTTTTTCATTTGCGTTTTATTTAAGCGTTAGAAATAGAGATATACTTTTGAAAATAAGGACCAATTTCTTCTTCTTCGCTTAAATATTAAACCAGGTTTTCACATATAAAGGGTGTTTTGATCAAAATTTGGTCGACTTAAACTTGACGCATTTCCTTTCATCGTGCATTAAAAATGTTTGCACACCCATCATTTTGAAGATATGTGCCACTATTTTGTGAGATTAGCACTTCAATTATCAAAATGTCGTCGGAGGAAGAGAAGCAACACATCAAAATTATGCACGTGCATGGTGTTACCGACGTATTGAAAGTGTACGGTGAACGTTTGTCGACAGCCAGGAAAGCTGGATCGGGGAGAAATCGAAAGCCGGAGGCCACAGTGACGACTAAAAGAGTTGCCCGCTGTTTCGAGCGGAACACCAACCTCTCCGTCCGAGATGTCGCAAAGAAGCTGGGAGTGGCACCTTCAACCGAGGACAAAGCTAAAAAACGAGCTGGACTGACGACTTACAAGATAAACAAAACTCGTCGGTCAAAGCACGATCGCGAAAGTTGTACACGACGATGCTGAAAAAGTTTGATTGCGTGGTACAAGACGATGAAACTTACGTCAAGACAGACAGCTTCCTGGACAGGAATTTTATACGGAAACCGGACGGGGAAAGGTGGCAGATATTTTCAAGCACATTAAACTGTGTGGCAGGCCATCTGTACCTGTGGCTTAAAGAGCAACGGTTAAATTGCGACCGGAACCGTCAACCAGGAAATTTATCTGAGCGAGTGCTTACAAAAACGTGTACTGTCTTTGCTGAAGCGATACAATTGTTCCGTTCTATTTTGGCAGGATTGGGCATCTTGCCATTACGGAAAAAAGGTCATGAAGTGGTATGCTGCCAACAACGTTCAAGTGGTGCCCAAGGGCAAGAACCCCCCTCAACACGCCAGAGCTCCGCCCAATCGAACAAAAATGGGCCATCGTCAAGCGGAATCTCAAGTAGACTCAAAAAGCTGTTGTGAGCTAGAAGCAGTTCAAGGCAAACTGGCGTTCTGCGGCGAATAAAGTGGACAAGGAGAATGTACAAAATCGTATGGTAGGTGTTATACGAAGTACCCGGCAATTCGCATTCGGTAAAAAGAAAGCTTAGCTGAAAATTTCTTTTGTATTCTGTACTAATTAAACTTGAAAAGGAAACAGAATTTGACTTATTAATAAAAACTTTGATCGGAACACCCTTTGAATTGTTCAAATTTTAAAATTCGAAAATTGTATCTTTAAAGTACTGTTTTTCACTCTGTAACATTACCGAAATGATTTATCACTGAGGATGTTTTGAAACTGTCAATGAAGCTATACTAAAAGGCATGTTAATATGTAGATCAAATAAAATAAGATAAGGTAATCAGACTAAATATAGTTATATGAAAGCGGATAAAAAATTCTTAGCTGGTCATAGCCTGGAGCAAAGGATTATCATCCAGGGCTCACTGTTGTTATTTTTGACAGATTCTTATAGCGTGTTACTTGGATGCATTTAAAATTTAAATGCACTTTTCAAAAATTTCACTGATCTTGGTTTAGCTTCTTATTACGCCAGCAAACTAAATCTTTTGTATACTGGATAACTCTGGAAATTTTAAAACTTATTCGTACGTAGCCGTTTAAAAAGTAAACACTTTTTAGATAAAACAGCAATTAATTGTCTTACATACCTCGATCCACATTTTATGTTATTTTATTTTGTTGATGAATTCGGGGGTGTTCGAGCTAAATGCGTAACTTGTAGGCTCTTTGACAGCAGCTCCCGCACAACATATGCGAAATATGTTTTCGCTCCGTTCGCCCGGTTGATGTGGCAGCACCGTATGCTCTCGGCTGCTTGACTACCCGACCGTCGGTAGTATTTAAGTAAAAGGTTCAATCGTCTGTTCGTAGATATTTCACATGGTACGGGTTTGACGCGTTTGTCTCCGTTGCAAATTAATAAAAGTTTAGTTTTGTGATTGCAATTAAGTTTGAATTTGATGGTGAATGGCTACTTATTGTACAATGCATGCATCGTAGCGAAGAAATCAACCCGAAAGTCGCTCATATGAATATTGTGGTTCCCAAGCGAAGTAGACCCAAAAAGAACGCAACACAACGTAAGAAACTCCAACTATAAGTGTCACCAGGGGGCTTGTGACTTTTGTGACGATTTCTGTTATTTTAACTACATACGCGAGTTAAATTTAACAACCCTTGCTATAAAAACAGCGTAACTGAATAACATTACATGAAATAGTTTTGTTGTATACTTCTGGTCGGGTTAGTTAGTTGCGAAAGCAAAAAGCTTGGAACGCTAAGAAACAAGAAAGATATTTACTCAATGCTTTTTGTTACTGCATAATTATTAAAATGAAACATGAAAACTAAGTGAAGCACAGCAACTCGCCTTGATTGAGCCGCTGTGCTGCTTTTGTGTGCGTAGAAGCAAGCAAAACGATGTTTGTGTGCTTCACGCACACGATGACAGATACAAATGAGATTTTGCATTGGAGTACATGCAACCGAATGGCCAGCTCGTTCGCCAGATCCAACTCCTCTCGACTTTTACCTGTGGGGAAGAATGAAGGAGTTAGTTTATATCAAACCACTTCCCACGACCACATTCCCTGCTCCAAATAAAGAATAAATAATAAAGAATAAAGGAAGTTTTAATGCAAAATATTTAACAACCCAGTGCACCGGTAAGAGAAGAACAAACAGCTGTTGTGACTACAACGGAGATTGAGAAACGCGTAAGGTTGCGTATTCAAATGGATGGCAACTATTTCGAAAATTATCTAAAGTTACTCCGAATATCAGTAAACAAAATAAACATTTTAATACATTTAAATGCGACACTGAGAGGTAGGACAATGATCAAATCTATCCAAAAGCAAGCCTGTATCGCCAATTGAATCGAGTTGTTAGTAAACAACGGTTGATCATAGAAGCCAAGTAATGCTTGCTCTTTGCTGGGTCAGGATAATGCGTGTAAGTACCCGTGCAAAAAGTGGTATTGGTTAAATGAGGTCTAAAGGGTGATCCTATTAAAATTTGGGTGTTCCGATCAAACAGTAATTTCTTCTTTGTTTTTATTAACAAGTCAAATTCTTTTTCTTTTACATGTTCACTTAATATAGAATACAGGAGAAATATACAGCTTAGCTTCCTTTTTACCGAATGCGAATTGCCGGGACTTTCGTTTAACACCTGCAATACGATTTTGTACAGTCTCCTTGACCACTTTATTCGCCACAGAACGCCAGTTTGCATTGAACTTCGATTGGGTGGAGCTCTGGCGTGTTGGAAGGATTCTTGCACCACTTGGGCACCACTTGAACGTTGTTGGCAGCATACCAGCCCATGGCCTTTTTTCCGTAATGGCCAGGTGCCCATTCCGGCCAAAGTAGACCGGAACAATTTTGTCGCTTCAAGAAAGGCAGTAGACGTTTTTAAAGGCACTCGCTTCCTATTTGACGGTTCCGGTCGCAATGTAAATGTTGCTCTTCAAGCCACGGGTACAGATGGCCTGCCACACCAGTTTTATGTGCTTGAAAATATAAGCCACCTTTTCCCGTCCGGTTGCCGTATAAAATTTCTGTCCAGGAAGCTGTTTGAAGTCTGCCTTGCCGTAAGTTTCATCGTCTTGTACCACGCAATCAAACTTCGTCAGCATCGTCGTGTACAACTTTCGCGATCGTGTTTTGTTTACCATTTTAATTATCTTGTAAGTCGACAGTTCAGCTCGTTTTTCAGCTCTATCCACGGTTGAAGGCGCCACTCCCAGCTTCTTTGCGATTTCCCGGACGGAGAGGTTGGGGTTCTGCTCGAAACAGCGGGCAACTCTTTTAGTCGTTGCTGTGGCCTCCGGCTTTCGATTCATCACCGTTCCAGCTTTCCTGGCTGTCGACAAACGTTCACCGAACACTTTTAATACGTTGGTAACAGTTGATTAAGCCACATTTAACAATTTCGTCAACTTGGCGTGAGAGTAGTTTGGATTTTCGCCATGCACGAGCAAAATTTTGACGCGTTTCTTCTGTTCCTTCGTCGACATTTTAATAACTGAAGTGCTAATCTCAAAATCAAAATAAAAGCATGATGCTACACGCACACATCTTCAAAATGAGGGGTGTGCAAATCTTTTAATGGACGATGAAAGGAAGAGCGTCAAGTTTAAGTCGACCAAATTTTGATCGAAACACCCTTTACTATCACCTCCTTTCGGGTATAACACTTATTACCTGTCACCCTGTGTATAAAAGATGTTTCGTGTACTACTTGAGTAATTCTGAAAACTTATTCGAACGTTGCCGCGTAAAATAGAAATCACTTCTAAGATACAACAGCAACCGAATGTCTTACAAACCTGGATTCTTCTTTTTTCAATAAGAAAACTAAACATCTTCACAACATGTTACTAGTTTTTTTTACATAAAACAGCACACTAGGTTGCCTGATACGCGAAACACGGAAACATTTTTTTGCCAAATTCGGTTTCATTTCTCAACATAGTCTCCTTTTAGGTCGATACAGCAAGTCCAGCGATTTTCTATTTTTTTTATTCCATCCGAATAGTACTCCTTCGGAAGTCCTTCAAAATAGCCATCGGTTTCAGCTATGAGCTCATCATTTGAGTTAAATTCGTTAGGGAACGTCCATTAATTACGTCACGCAAAAATTGACTTTATATAACCCCGTCCCTCCTTGTCACGTTTTTTGTATGGACCTTAGATTTTTTTGTATGGAAGGTCACGTTTCCCAAACCCCCCTTCCCCCCTTATTGAGTGACATAATTAATGGATCTTCCCTTACCGGTGAGCCATCTCTTCAGGTTTGGGAACAAATAGAAGCCACTGGGGGCCAAGTCTGGCGAATACGATGGAAGGGGAACCAATTGATACCGAATTTCATACAATTTTTCTTGAGCAATTGAGGATGAATGAGCAGGCATATTGTCGTGACGATAGAGCACAATTTTTCTCTGCAAATGCGGCTTTTTTTCTGGACTTCATACTTCAAACGATCTAATAACGCTGCATAACGTGCATGCGCCTGTTATGGTTTTACCTTTTTCAGGATAGTCGATGAATATTACACCTTGCGCATCCCAAAACACGGAGGCCATAACCTTTCCCGCCGATTGTTGCGTTTTCGGGCGCGTCGGAGCACTTTCGCTCGGTGAAACCCGCTGTTTTACCTGCTACGATGACTCCGCTGGATCCAAGTTTCATCCATGGTTATGAATCGGTGCACAAACTCCTTCGGATTGCGTGTAAACTCAATCTCCTCAAATTCTCCATCTTTAGGAAATTAAAGGGACTTTTCAGGCATAAACTCGACTTCCCGATCAATTTCAGGTTGCAAAAATAAGACAACAAATTTATTGAATCGATTTGTGTTTATGTTAGTCTGACAATAAATACATCATGCCACCAATTTTTCAAAGTACTTATTTAAACGAGTTAAGCCATTTTAGCGACCGACCGTGAAATTTTACCCACGAATGGATACTTTTATGTAAGCAGGCAGAGCAATTCGGAACAATAGTTTTCTTGTTCCAAACTGTGGTGAAAATTGATCAAACCATATATCAGATTCAAAATAATGCAGAACCGATCCGGTATAGAAAGAAATTCACAACACTGGTGCAGTCTTATTGAGTTTGTTCCAAAACAATAGACCAAAACCAGAATTTGGACCGCCACTGAAGATGCTCTAACAGAGCGATAAGCGAAGCGTTACCGGGCTTGACATTTTCTACCTCCATTATCATCATATAGCACGAAACGGCACAACATAACAAACATCTTCCTGTGTACGACCGATCTTTGAACCGATCTGCAAACAAAGCATTATTTACCCGGCAAGCAGCACAACGGCTGCACCGAAGGTATCGAAATAGTAATCAAATACTGCTTCCAAGCCAACCGAAATGGAATGAACTGTCAATCATATATTGATATTTTTTAATTAGATTTTTTGTCAGATTTGAAAAACGGAACGGCTTCAAAGAAACGGTACCATTTGGAGATCCATCAAAGAAAGTGGCAGCAAGAAATGGGACGAGACTCACCTTTCGAATGCTGCCGGTGGTGGTTCCGTCAACTTTCGCTCTCTAATGAACCTTCTTCCCTTTTTGAATGGAAGATGATGCTCGCTCGATCCCGAGGAAATGTGATAGAAATCGAAGCAAACTGTCAGGGTTGCTTTGTTTGATCTTGATGCTTCCTTTCTCCTGTTTGGGTTTGTTTTCTCAGGTTCACTCATGGGTGTCTAAGTTTTTTGTCAAATGTTTGTGACTTTTTCCTGCTGGGAAGCGAAGCAGAAGAAGGCGCGCGCGTGCCATTCGTTTACCGAACAAATGTCAAAAATCTCTTGAAACGCTCCTCCGGTCCCAGCTCGGAGTTAAAAGTCCTAAACAAACTTGGCACTACCGAACTAACTACTGGGCAATTGCTGCTGGAAGTAGAGTACTCAAACTAATTAGGTGAGGTTTCATCCCGTGCTTTGCAAACAGAAGCATCTGTTCAAACTTGCTCCCGTGTTGATCGGGAAATGAATGTTCAAAATCCCTCGTTTATTGCTCATCAATTCCAGTGCAATTATGCAATCAATTTGAATTAATTAAATAACTTCATTCCAGTGGAAAGTGCAGATTGCTCGGACATAATCCCCCGCAATTTGTACGGCTTGATTCCCATCAGGTTCGACTGGCCATGCGATGCAACACATACCTATCTAAACGCCCTCAAAACACGACAACCGCATAATTTAGAACGCTGCAGGACTCCCCCAAATCAGATTGCAGTATCTCTCTGACCGACAACCCTCGCGCTTCGCTGGTCAAATAAATGACATAACGGGTAATTTTCCAATAATCATCGACTTTGCAACTTCCGTTCCCACTCTGGCCCCGTGTGGTGTCCTGCTGGCGTGCAATGAGTGCTGGACATTAAACTCATGTACCAAATAGTGCACTGTCATGCATCGATCATTGTTACCTTCCGAGCTTAGTTGAACGACGGGAATGTTTAATAATGTTCCAGGCAGAAAATGAGGCGGATTCTGCTGGATTGGTAGTGTTTACATTCTGATGTGAAGGCATTCTTCAATAGGTTATAGTGAAACTATCAAAAATTATTAGAGACGAATTTCGATGAGTCCCTGCAATGACAGCTCCATAAATTACATCCCTTAATGACCATTACTTCGCGGTCTCTGTGTCCGACTGCAAAAACCTGAAGCAGATCATCTTCCCTGTGTGTTGCAGCGTCACCCAAAGGCAATCGTCTTCGGGACGTGACGCTCCCACACTAGTCCACCCTACGGAACAGGGAACGTCCAGCTGTGCCCGAATAAGAGTCCTTCTGATTTCAATTTTTATCTCCTTCCCACTCGGGTAACCTCTTCCGGAGGTGACGAGGTGTAGCGGGAAAACAATAAGAGAAACATGCTCATGCTCACCGACCGAGGAAGAGGGTTCATCGAATTCACCCTGACAGTGCACCCCTTCTGTTCGGCTCTTGTTGCTCAGTGATTGCGTACCGGAGTTCCTGATGGTTGTTATTAGGCCATAATTTAACATTGGAAAATCAAACAATGTTCGGCGGTTGGCTTCTGAATGGGATTTCTTGCTGCTTTGCTCGGTTTTCAGTCTTGTTCCGTAATAAGAGGGTGGAAATGGAAGCGATTTATGATATATCCGTCCCTGTTTTGAGGCGGCGATGGCCGGGGGCGGCATTGATGAGGGTGGCGGTGATGAATGAGTCGGTTGTAAGTGCGGTCAGGCTCTGTGGCTGATGGCTCTTTGGTTGGATTGTGGTCAATACAAATGCCATCGAGTGGAATGATATGAATTTTAAATTAATTTTGGATTTTTCGGTGGAATGATGATTTTTATTGGAAGTAGGTATTGTTTGATGGTGGGTTGTGGAGTGATTGAATTGATCGTTTTGTTCTGAACGCTTATATGAAATGCATACTCTTAGGCCACGAAACAAGGACTACGATTGGAGACTCGGAACATGGAACTGCAAGTCTCTCAGCCCTCGGATGGGATAATCCAACGTTTGCATTAAAAAAATGGGCGAAAATGGCCGATTTTCCATAGGTTTACCTTCACCCGCACTAACAAAACTACCCATGCAGCATCAATCATAGTAACCCATGAGTCAGAAGAAAAAATTTGACAGCTCTGTCGATCGAACTCTAACCGTGTTGGCAAAAGCAGTGAAGCAACTCCGTTCAGAACTGTGCGCGTTCAAAGAATGGCACCCCATCGCATCGAAAACGGACATTGTGCGACACTATGTGGACGCCGGATACGCCCGTTCTGGCATCTACAACATCTTGGCACTATTAGCCAACAATCAAAGCATCGAAATAAAGCCCGGTTTCGCACGGCCATAAGCGACAAGAAGCTCCAAAAGTTGCTGAAGAGGAAGACCGAGGGAAAAGTGGGTACATGGCTGCGTGCGCTTGGCCGGGTGGTCATACATGTCAGGAAGTGGAAGTCGCGTCCACTGGTTTCGGAGCTGCAGGCAATGACGCAGCGGCAGCGGCTAAATAAGATTTGAAACCCGATTTCCCCGGCGAATCGGGACGTGGTGGTGGTAATTAACGACGAGCCTATCTCACCCTGGATGGCAACGGCTGCCAGGGCACTTCGTATTTTACTTCACCCACTAAGGAATTGAGCTCCGAGGTGAGGTTCATTTCAAACACCAAGTTCCTCAAGAAGGTGCTGCTATGGCTGACAATCAGCGAGAAGGGGATGTCAAAGCCGCTCTTCTTTCGCTCCAGACTGGCAGTGAACAGGTAAATGTATAGTACGTAATGCGTGCCGGAAGTTGCGTCGTTCATCAAGAAATACCACGAAGGCGAAGAAGCAGTGTTCTGGCCGGATCTGGCGTCGGCCCTTTACTCGAAGTGATCGTTGGAGCAGATGGAGCGGCTGAATATCGATGTGGTACCCAAGACGGCGAATCCGCCCAACATCCCTCAGCTGCGTCCCATCGAGAATGTCTGGGCCAACCTGAAGCGTAAGATCTACTCCAACAATTTTGTCGCGAAAACTGAGGAGGAATCGATAAATAAAACGAAGAAAGAACTCAAAAACATGCCCACACGCATGTTTTCGTCCAGCATGGCAGATGTTCCGGTTAACTGCCGGAAGGCCTCTTGCAAGGGCGTAGATTTTTTTTGCAAGTAAGCTTAAATAATTACCATCAATAGGAAATTTATCGAAAGCAATTATCTGTCTTTGATTTTATTTTATCATCATCCGAAAAAAGGCCATTTTTTTAAATGCAAACGTTACGTAGAGGTTCAACAAAGCTACTTCAAAATCATAGGACTGCAGAAAAGCTATAGAAAAGCGTGGCTACTCTCTACTACTGTGCCATCACCAATGAGCTGGGTAATGTCTTTTAATGTAAGGAGTGTATCGAAAATAAGCTATTCACAAACTTTCTTTCAAATTATGTTGAAAACCGATATTTCATTCATACAAAAAATTTACCCTCTATTGTACGAGGTTAAACTTGAACAAAATGAAGTTATTCATTCACGAATTTTCGAACCTTGGATCGAATGCTCTTCATCAAGTTCCGGACAAGTGTTGCATCGCATTTTTGCGACGCTTGAGCCCAAATTTTTTTGAACTCCTGCATGTTTCCAGCTGCCATACCAGTTTTCTTGAAGACCCTCTTCACGATTGCCCAGTAACGTACGATGAGTCGAAGCTGAGGGCAATTTGGTGGATTGATATTTTTCTCAACGAAATCTATACGCTTTTCCGCAAGCCAATTGAGAGTGGTTTTGGCATAGTGAGCCGACGCTAAATCCGGCCAAAACAGTGGAGGTGTACTATGCTTCTTATATAAAGGCAACAATCTCTTCTGGAGACACTCAGATCGATAGATTTCCGCATTTATAGTTCCGGTAGTGTAAAAATGGTTGACTTCAAACCACAGGAACATATTGCTTGCCATACCAGTACCTTTCGACCGAATTTCTTCACTTGAATCGACCTGTCCGCATCGCTCACATCCTTCCCAACGACGGCAGTAAAGTATTGTGGACCTGGAAGGGTTTTTGAGTCCTCCTTTACATAGGTCTCATCGTCCATCAAAACGCATGCATCCGGACGCTGCAAAAGACGCGAATACAATTTCCGGGCCCTTGTTGCTGCTCGCTTCTTCTGTTCTGCACTTTGTTTCGAGATTTTCTGCTTCTTGTAGGTCTTCAGGTGGTTTCGCCTCTTGATACGCTGGATCACTCTGACACTCGTTCCTGCTTTTTTGGCCAAATCACGTATTGATATTGATTTGTTCTTCATGATTAGAGATACCACTTTCTGCTCCAGTTTCGGGTTGGAAGAACCGGGTTTTCTGCCTCTTCCTGGTAGCTCATCCAAAGAATAGTGTTCCCCAAACTTATTAATGATGGTTTTAACACTCGCATGATGAATTCCAAACCGCTTCGCCAATTTTCGCATAGTAATACCCTTCTCACTTAGCCATGTGTCCAGAACCTTAATTTTCACTTCCTTTTCAATACGCGACATTTTGAAAACGCAGAATTTGAACCGCACAAACAAGTAAACAAAAGAAAGCTGACAGTCAAACGCACAGCATGCAGTGTTCAGAGCATAAAAAAACATCACAAATACATGCGTACAACGCAAATGTATGTGGATAGCTAATATTCGATACACTCCTTAGTTGTTTATTTATTTACATAGCATAGCGTCACAAAACTATAACAAAGCCTGATACACAATATCCTTCCATAATGCCCGATTCGTGGCTGCTCCACTCCAATCCCTTGGGCACCTTGTCTCCCTAGGTCTTGCTCCACCTGGTCTGATCATCTTGCTCGTTGCGCCACATGTTGTCTTGTACCAACCGGATTCCCGCCGAACACCATTTTTATAGGATAGTTGCCCGGCATTCTCGCAACATGTCCTGCCCAGCGTATTGTTCCAGTTTTTGCCACCTTATGAATACTGGGTTCGTTTGCGAGTTGCGCGAGCTCATAGTTCATCCTTCGCCTCCGTAGTCCGTCCTCCTGTGCTCCACCAAAGATGGTTCTTAACACCCGTCGCTTAAAAACTCCGAGTAGTCACAGGTCCTCTTCAAGCATTGTCCACGTCTCATGTTCGTAGAGAACAATCGGTCTTATTAGCGTTTTGTACAGGATGCACTTCGTATGGGAGCTAAGTCTGTTTGACCGTAGATGCTTGTGGAGCCCATAGTAGGCAAGAGTTCCACTGATAATCCGCCTCCGGATCTCACGGCTGTTGTCGTTTTCCGCAGTAATCAGTGAGCCGAGATAGACAAATTCATCGACTACCTCGAACTCATCGCCGTTGATCGTTGCACTGCTTCCCAGTCGGGTCTTGTCGTGCTCGGTTCCGTGTACTTCGTTTTGGACGTATTTATCTTCAACCCAATCTTCTCTGCTTCGCGCTTTTGTCTGGTGTACTGCTCTGCCTTCGCCTCAAATGTTCTGCCGACAATATCCACGTCATCGACAAAGCAGATAAATTGACCGGATCTGTTGAAAATCGTGCTTGGAATGTTAAACGCCGATCGTCACACCTTCAAGAGCAATGTTGAACAGGAGGTAAGAGAGACCATCACCTTGACGAAGCTCCGTGCGGGATTCGAATGAATCCGATAAACCACCCGATATCCTCTCACATCTCAGCATGTAGCTGGAAACTTTCACCTGGGCGTGGGGCCAAAGGGGGTTAGGCTCGGTGGATACATTCGTCAGTTTTGTAAACTTACATCCTTATTTGTTTGCTTCGGTTGGATTAGTTATGGTGATTCAGGAACCGCCGGACAACATAACAGGTTCCAAGAATCACTGCTTTCTGAATGCTGCTCAATTCCTTTCGTAGCTTCAACGATTCAAAGGGACGTATATGGGTATGAGGAACAATTTCGGTCACCGAGATTATTACCGGAACTATACTGACTGCCTCCAAATGCCACATCTGCCTCAACTCCTCCGCCAAATCGTGATATTTCGTAATCTTGGTAGAGAACGTTGAATGGACGTTGCGATCCAGCGGTACAGCGACATCTATAAGATTTACACTCTTCTTCCTTTTTTCGTAGATCACAATGTCAGGACGATTGACACGGATGAGAACATACGTTAGGATATCGCGATCCCTGTAAAGCTTTATGCAACAATTTTTTAGAACTGGGTCTGGCAGGTACATACTTGTAGTAGGGCACGTACTGGTTAACCAATTTGTGCTTCAGGGCAAGTTGTTGGTGCACAATCTTAGCGGCATCGTTATGACGACCGAGATACGCTATTTCTGCCAATGCTTGGCAGCCATGGCAACATGTTCAATCGTCTCTGCTACTGCGTTGCACTTTCTATAACGGTCTTCTACTTCTTCGTGCAATATGCACCTGCGATAGTTCTTCTACCACGAAGCCTTCAGTCTCTGAGAAGAGGTCACCTCGCACCAGCCACGTATTAGATGCTACTTTGTCGACAAGCGCTTGTTCCAACTGATGGGGATGCGTCCCATGCAGCTCCTTCAGCGTCCACGATGCAACTTTATCGTCAATAGTTTTTAGGTCACAGCGCCAGATGGAGGGCACTGAACCCATGGTCTGCTTCACAAACAGTACGGTAAACTTCGTTATGGGTCTGGCTTTCAATGAAGTACATCCGCAACTGCTGAATCTGGGAAACACATAGCGCTTGAATATCGGTAACGCCTCTTCCTCCTTCAATACGTGGTAGGGTGACTCTCTCGACGGTCAACTTTCTGTAATGCAATCGGTGCTAAGTGAACACCACTCGTACTGCTCGTTCTATTGCCTCCAAGTCAGTTTTGGTCCACTTTATCACTCCAAAGCTGTAGATCAACAGAGGCACGGCAAACGTGTTAATCGCTTTCATCTTGTTACCGGCCGACAGGTACGACATCAGAAGACGGTTGACTCGATATAGGAAATTTTCCTGCAAGTCCTTCTTGATCGTTGTTTGCCTAATCCCGTTCAATTGCAGGAATCCAAGGTACTTGTAGGTCTCGTCTTCAACCATATTTCGAATCTCCTCCTGTTCGTTGATGCAAAAACAACCGGTATCCGACACTTAACCCCGAAATAGATTCACTGTTCGACATTTATCGATTCCAAACTCCATCCGAATATCGTTACTGAACACCGTTGCAAGCTGCAGCTTTGCAGCTGTTTCCGCAAACAGCTTTAAGTCGTCCATGTAGAAGGTGTGGGTAGCTCTTCCTCCACTTTTCAAATGGTAGCCATAGTTGCATTGATTGAGTGTTCTGCGGAGTCGGCGGTTCATCACAAGGCAAAATCACAGTAGGCTAAAGGTATCGCCTTTGAAAATTCTTATGCTGAGAGTCCTGCACACCGTTGCTCCGTCAGTAATGTGAAAATGTGTACTTTACATGCCCATTGCATATTATAATAGTCTGATGATTCCACCATCTACCTTGTACATCTGCGGTGCCTTGATAAGGTAAAAGTGAGGAACTGAGTCGTACGCCTTCTTGTAGTCGATGTATGCCATGCTCAGGTTTCTCTGACTTACAATAACTGCATCGATGATGACCTGATCTTTGCAGCCTTGAGTGTTTTTCCGGCAGCCCTTCTGTTCTTTGATCATGACATTGTTCGCATCTCAATGGTTTTGTACCTTTCGGTTGATTACTGCCGAAAGTACTTTGTACAGGCTTGGTAGGCATGTTATTGGCCTCGCTAATCGGTTTCCCTTCCTGTACTACGTTAACCGTCCAATTTTAGTCCGTAGTTTGGTGATTCGGCGGGTGTTTTTGTGAGTTGGGGTGTATGCGCCTTACGTCGTTTCCTTGTGGGTACGCCCGTAATCTCAGCGTTCTTACAACAGTCACAGCTGTAAAGTACACTATGAACTGCGGTGCCTCATGGTATCCTGTGCCGGGACATGGGGGCTGACCCTTGGAATTGTGTTGCTGCTGCTTCCATGTTGAAAGCTTGTTCGTCAAATAGCTGCTGTTGTTAGTCCACTGTTGGTCTTAGATCGGTCTGCTCGTCCGTTGACAGGTTTACCGCTACCATCGACACACACTTCACAAGTGATGCATTCAACCCAACAGAACTCATTCTCGACATATCGCTTGATCCATTCCCTTCCCTTCACAGCTCCCTTTGCTCTATCAGTTTAATGCACTCTAGCTCATCAGGTGTAAGCAAGTTATGCGACATGATTACTCGCTGTCTCGTAAATATTTTTTTGTGTGGAGTCTACGCCGTATCCGCACCGGCGAGATGCTCCTGGAGCTACAAAAGACAACAGCGCCAAAGATCCTGGCGTATAGAGACCTGGCAAGACAGGCTTTAGGTGAGAGTGTGGAGGAACGCGCCCTCGTCTCACAGGTGACGATCCAGTGCAAAAACCTGGATGAGATCAACGAGGTAGACGAGATCTCCGCTGCACAGAAGGAACAGTGCAAGGTTGAGATTGCTGCCGCAGACATACGAGTACGGAAGGGTCCACCCAGGTGGCAACCATGAGAGTAGCGGCAGCCGACGCGGACGCGGCGCTGAAAGTGGCGAAGGTGAAGGTGGGATGGTCCATACCCACTAAACACAGGATCGTATATGATAGCGAATAAGAGTGTGAAGTGGAGGCGATATACGTACATTTTCCATGCAGTCAAATGGACGCATTTACGTATAGCGCCTCCACTTTGTACTTATATCCGCTATCATATACGATTTTGTGTTTGCTGGGTATGCTCACTTAGTCTACACCAGCCGCCAAAGGCATGTTTCAGATACCTAGAGAGAGGATTCATGGCCTGGGAATGAAAAAGCTCAAATAGGAGCTTCAAGGCACGAGATTGCAAAGGTCCCCCAAATGCTTGATATGCGCCGGGAAACCAGACAATAAGACCAGACTCGTCGTGATGGGGGGGAGGGGCAAGTGCCCGGCCGCTAAGGATATTCCAACGAGGCAATCGTAATGCAGGTAAGCTACCTAAATCTGAATAGCGGGGGACATCAATGCTTGGGCACTCGAATGGGGAAGCCGCCTCTTAAACCCCAGGGGCCAAATTCTTCTGGAAGCCTTGGCTAGGCTCAATGTGGACCTAGCCAACGTGGGTACCAAGAGTACCTACCATAGAAACGGAGCGGAATCAATCATAGATATAACATTCAGCAGTCCTGGGCTGCTTAACAATTGGAGGATGGATAATGGCTACACCCATAGCGACCACTTGGCGGTTCGTTATTGCATCGTCCACAATACAAGGCAGCGTGCGGAAAGAGGAGCATCCATTCCATTCACCCGTACATGGAGGACGTCCTACTTTGACGTAGAGACTTTTAAAGAGGCGCTTGAGAGGGGACGAAACTTATGTGAAGCCCAAGAACCTTGCGGTAAACGACTTGTTATAACACTTACACAAGTGTGCGATGCGACCATGCTGAGGGAAGATGAACTTGGCTACACTCAAGACGGAGGACGCAAAGAGCGCGTTCAGACGCCGATAGAATCGAGCGTAGAGCGCTTGTCGCCGTGAAGGCCGCGATTAAGAGGGAGATATAGGCCAGCAGGCGAACCTGCTTTGAGGGCCTGTGTCAAAAGGCCAATACGAGTTCGTGGGAAGACGCCTACTGGGTAGTAACTTGGCCAAAACCAGAGGATGCGCGGCTCAAACCGAGCGTTCGTAAGCGCTGCTGCAGGTGATTGTTAGGGGACTCTTTTCGAACCACGACCCGAGTCCCTGGCTACCCGTTGCCGTAAAATTGTCCCATGACCAGCGTTCCAGTGTTCCAGACCTAAAGCTGTCATAACGACGGAAGGGTCAGCCGGACACCCGTGGTCACGTGGGCATTGGCAGCGGCACAACGAGGCTGGCGACGAGGTGATGGTGACGAACGAAGAACTAATTGCGAAAGCAAAATCGCTAAAGGTGAACGAAGCGCTGGGACCTTAGAGTATTCCGAACCTGGCCATCAAGACTGCTATCTTGCTGAATCCCCGGATGACATCACCCGGAAGATATATGGTGAATCCATTGAAGAGGTGGAGCTAACGGCTTCTTCCTCCATTGGCATTGTAAAAAGATGGATGAGCTCCAGGAAAGTGGAGCTAGCCCATCATTAGACTGAGGTCACGGTGGTGAATAATCCGAAATCGGAGCAACATGCCACGATCAGTGTAAGTAACTGCACAATAGAATCGAAGAGGGCTGTCCTTTGTCACTCACGTCCATAACACCTGCATGAAAGCCTCTATGGCTATATTGGCATTATTTATTTTTTCCTTTATTATCGAGATTTTCAGCCCTGGGCTGGTTCATCTTCCGTCGTAGTCACTCAAGTACCTTTTTGGGTATTTTCGTAACTTGTCCGGGGGATAGATTCAAACTCGTGACTTTGACGTGAGAGGTATGGATGATAACCGCCCCCAAAATATCGGCATTATCCCGCATGATGTCGAATAGCTCGGCGGTGCAATGAAGTAAGCGTAAACTCCTAGCCAGAGTCGGGCGACCATACTTAGGTACGGTGGGCTGGCATGGATCACCGCCTTGAGCTACACCAAGAGCTACGTTAGTAAGCTAGAGAGTACGCACAGGCTTATGTGCCTAAGAGTGGTTAGTGCATACCGAACGGTATCACGCGACGCCCTAGCGGGGATGATGCCAAAAGGCATGTTCATGAAAGAGGACGTAGAGTGCTTCGAACAACGTGTAACAAGAGTTATTTGGGACAACTAGAACAGCATCCATGGTTAAGTGGCAAAGGGAATGGAACAACTTCACCAAAGGTCGGTGGACCCACCGGCTAATCCCGGAACTATCCGGGTAGGTTGGCGACACAGTGAAGTGAACTTTCACTTAACGCAGATATTGTCAGGCCACGGCTGTTTCAGATCAGTCACAATTTTGTCAAAATTAAGTTACTTTATTCAATTATGGCCATTTTTTGTTGTAAGATACAACTCCCTTCTAATCGACAACTTTTTTATACACTGATAGGCAAAATAAAGTGCCCACCTCTTCGTTTTTTTTCAATTTCTCTCATTTACTTGGTTCAAATTAAAGTAAACACAGTGTAGTTTTTTTTCTTATTTTATTTTTTATATTCTTTTTAAGTTTCACTTATGGAATACTGAAAAAAAGGAGTTTTACTTAAAGAAAAAATAATCAATTTGTGTTGAAAAAAATAAAGTGCCCACTTCAAAAATCGATATGTTTTCGATAAGTTTCCATTGGAAGATCCCTCGATTGCTTATGTTTTGATATATTGACATGTTTTGAAGCAAACGGCTCAACCAGGTGCATTTGTATACGTGATCGCATTTGATTCAATTGAAAAAAAATGAGAACGCAGTGCTTTCGAAAGCAATTCCCTTGTGTATCCGAAAATTGGTCGTTCGTGATGTGCAAAACGGTGAATCGCACCGGGCTGTCGCTAAGAAGTACAGTATCAGTAAGGCAGCGGGTGGCAAAATTCTTCTGAAGCTTAAAACGTTTGGATCAGTGGTGGATCGCCCTGGCAGATGCAGGAAGCGGAAAACGGATGCGAGAACAGACACCAAGATCATGCGCGAAGTCAAGAAGAACCCGAAGGTAACTGTCCGCGAGATCCAAAAAACCCTTCAGTTATCAGTTTCCGGTGGAATAGCAAACTTGCCCGGAAGCGCCCATTTATCAGCAAGACAAACAAAGCTAAACGGCTTGAGTTTGCTAAGTAGCATGCTGATAAGCCCCTAGAGTTCTGGAAAACGGTTCTCTGGACGGACGAATCAGAATTCGAGCTGTTTAACCGAAAGCGGCGGGTTCGTGTTTGGTGCAGATCGGGAAAGGAGTTTCAGGAGCGCCACATCCAAGGCACGATGAAGCATGGAGGAGGAAATGTGATGGTCTGGGGGTGTTTTTCGTGGGGTGGAGTTGTGAGTGGTGCATTGTGAATATCGACGGGATAATGACGGCAGATTCTTACATCAACATCCTGCGACAAAATCTGGAAGTTTCGTTGATCCAGACGGGTCTTGAAGAGAAGTTCGTATTCCAGCAGGACAACGACCCAAAGCATACTACCAAGAAGACCAAGTCTTTCTTCCGGTCTTGTCAAATCAAACCGCTGGAATGGGCTCCACAAAGCCCGGACCTCAATCCCATCGAGAATTTGTGGGCGGTTCTCGATGCCAGGGTTGACAAAACTGGTGTTACCAATTAAAATAACTATTTTGAAGCCCTGGAGCGCACCTGGGAAGAGCTAGATCCACAGCACCTAAAGAACCTAGTCGAGAGCATGTCGAAACGCCTGCAGAAGGTCCTGAAGGCCAAAGGAGGACACATCAATTATTGAAATGCTTTTACTTTACTTTAATTTATGTTTTCTGTAGCCTAAATTAAGTGGGAACTTTATTTTGTCACTGTTTTTTTTTTCAACACAAATTGATTTTTTTTTTTTAAGTAAAACTCCTTTTTTTCAGTATTCCATAAGTGAAACATAAAAAGAATATAAAAAATAAGATAATAAAAAAAAACAGTGTGTTTACTTTAATTTGAACCAAGTAAATGAGAGAAATTGAAAAAACAATGAGGTGGGCACTTTATTTTGCCTATCAGTGTATAAAAAAGTTGTCGATTAGAAGGGAGTTGTATCTTACAACAAAAAATGGCCATAATTGAATACAGTAACTTAATTTTGACAAAATTGTGACACATTGAAGTTACATTAACCGATTTGCACAAAGTGTACTCCTAGGGTTTGAAAAAATTGTCTTGATTGTCTTGAAAATTGACGGCCACAGAAAAATCTCTGAATCATCATCGGAGCAAGAGAAAGCCTTTTTTTAGCGACTTTTACCTTCCGCTTTCTGTCTAAAACTCCAGCACAGAATTCCATTTCGCCAAAGCAGGAAATTGCTAACAATTCTCGGTCGCTCATGTGTAGGAGAAAATAACACGACATTTCAACTAAGTTTATGAACCGTGATAATGTGCAATAAATTTATGAGACATACCTACACCTATTCATGAGAGCATGTACTTTTTTTTACACATTTCTTCAAACTCCGCAGCAAACAGGCTTTTTGCAGGGAGATCAAGTTGGAACACACGCGCCACGGGAACCTGAAAGTGTATCAAAACCCCATAAAGCGACAGTGTATTACTCTCAACCGAACCAGAAAAAAAATGCCACCATATAAATAAGTGAAGTTATTTTCCGCCCAGCCCAGGGGAGCCCGGGAAGGACGAAGGAAAATTTATTTGACATAAAAATCAAATTTAATAATATTTATTGATTTGATTTGGCAGAATGGTCTCTTTCTCCCTCCCCCCCCTTCGGCAGCAAACGGGTTCTGCTGCCATCGTTGACTCCGGGTTGGTTCCGCTCGGGTTACCCCGAATGGAAAAGGTTACCACTTGCCTAAAAATAACTGCTGACAATAAAAATAAAGTGAAAGGTTCGATTTTTTACCACGCTCGGAGTTTTGTGAAAGGGGAAATCCTCGAGTCTTTTGGCGGTCGGGTTGCAAGGGTGAAATGTGTTCTTCTTTCGAATCGTCTCAAAAGTCACTCCCTTTCCGCTCGAGAAGATAAGTTACTTACGCGCGCAGGAAAAGCCGGCGAAAGTATTGATTGGTGCCGTGGTTTCTTTTTTCTCAGGAAGATCGATCCCTTCCCTAATTCCCTAATCCGAGGGGGGCTCTCTGGTTGTTGTAATTCACCGCGTAAAAGTGGTTAAGTGTTGCACATTGTTGGAAAGGTGGCGAAGGGGAATGGGTGAAATGGTGATTTTGACAAAGAGAGGGTATTCTTTATGTATCTAAAAGAGAGTGTGGGATCAAAAGGAGATTTTGGGTGGCGATTGGTGTTGTCGAAGGGCTTTGGATTGTAATCCATTCGGAACGGTGTAGAGATTTATAGTCATTCGATATCCATTTGGCAAGGTTTAGACATTTTGTCTTTTTTTACATAAATAAGCAGAATATTCGGCGAAATAAGGAGAGGGTAAATTATTGATGGTTGGTGTCCACGCCACCGGGCATCGACTGTAACCAGTCGGTGTAGTCGTCGAGTACCGATCCGAATGTCAGACGGATGAAAACGAAAGCAAACTGTCAAGGAAAGCAGAGTGGAGAAAATAAACACTCCTCCTCAACCCGTCGTTTAAAGCGGACCACACGAACCAAGCCATCTCGTGCGTCAAGTGAAGTGAAACGAAAAAAAAAACCGCGTGCGAGTGATTGATATAAAATTTCTTTATTCAACTTAAAAAAATCGATCAAATATCAGTTTTTCATAATCTAAAAAATCTGTAAATAGAACGTTATTCGTAGGTTATTGCTAGTCTTAAGGTGTAAATAGTAAAAAAAGAGAAAAAAGTAGGTTATCTGTAGAGTTAGGTTAGGTTAAGAATTCATGCTTGGGTAAAACCAAGTATGGAGGACTCGGCGAGGATGGGTCCAAACTTGCCACCCGACAAAGGTAAGGAATGGTTGGAATCATCATTACCCAAATCAGACAATGAATTGGAAGACTTCATGGGTTTTCCGGACGAACAAATGGAAACGGACACAGACGAACAACAATCAAGAAAAAGAAGAGACAAAAACACAGAAAACAATGAAAAAAAAAACAAGAAAAACAATCACGACATAAAACTGAAGTAAATGCTAAACAACATCAAATATCGACCACAGCCAACACAAAGACCAACACTAACAACTCACGAACACCGACTGCAAGTAAAAACGAAACAACAGAAAACAATAGTAACAACATCAACCAAAACAACAACAACTACCAACAACACTGGATTATCAACGATCAACACAATATAGTATTTATTGAACCAATCTCAATCAAAGAAAGTGAAAAACTCCAAGAACCCATGGAAGTGGGTAAATTTTTACACGAAACGAAACTGGACCAATTCACAGAACTCAAACGGGCAGGACAATACAGATACAAGCTAACCTACAAAAGACCAAAAGACACGGAAAACATTCTTAATGCAACACAAACACTTTACAACAACAACTACAAAGCATTCATTCCTAAAATGTTACTTGAAATGACAGGCATCATTACTAACATACCAACGTCAATTACGGAACGAGAAATATTTCAAAACGCGATATCCGAAAAGAAAATCATTCGAGTTGAAAGAATAAAAAGACGTAAAGATCCGAATGTCAGACGGATGAAAGCGAAAGCAAACTGTCAAGGAAAGCAGAGTGGAGAAAAAAAATGGAAAATCAAAACAAAGATTATTCCATTGGTGCAAAAAGTGAGTCGTTCGTTGAAAATTCTAGTTTCGGTAGAATTGTTAATATAATTGGAAGGTGTTGAAGTAACGAAGGATAGGCGTAGCTGTAAATAGAAGAAGAAATGTGAATTTAGTAATCCAAAAATATTTTAGTAATGTGAAATAATACTTACTATGTTAATAATTATTACGACCGAAGAGAGCTGGATCAGAAACCTTACCTGAGGTAGGATCGTGGTACGGTATTAAGTATTCAAAAAGAGTGAGTATCTGAAAAGAAAAGGAAATAAACAAAAGAAGTATTAAAAGGTATTAATAAAATAAATATTTTTCCAGTTTTTGAGCCACTCCAAAGGTGCTGCAGCAAAAAAAATAGTAACTGAACAGTTGGATTTATTTCAAATGTCGATTCAAAATTTGAAATGGTTGAAACTATTAAAACTATAAAAGAAATGATTCAGTTGGTCAAAAATATCAAGGAACATGACATACGCAGTTGAATTCGAAACATGTTAACTCAAAGTGCAAAAACTCGCCAAAAACCGACAGCTGCAACATTAAGCAAAAATCAAGCAACAGTCCCTCGTAGAATTTTATTTCCGAAAATTAAATTAACTGTAACAATAAAGTTCCAAATTAAATCACCGTGAAAGGATACCCGACAAGTTCTCACCATCAAGCAAATGCTGGCCCGTTCCCAGCACGGAAAGCAAGGAAGGTTTTTCTATTGATTTCGTTTTGAATATGCAGCAACATTTGCATTTCCGAAACGCGCAACAATTGACGGGGATTGACCGCTTTTAAGATCCGACAAAAGAAAACGGGAACGAAGGCTAGCAAAATTTATTGCAATGACCTTTTCGTTGTCGCTACATGATGGCACTCGTAGCCCTCCTCGTCTCCGGTAGTGATGTAAAATCTTTATTTCCTTGTACCTTTCTTGAAGAAGACAGGGGTAGAAAAAAAAAAGAAAAATTGTTACGCCAAATGTCACCCCTATATTCAAATTTGCCGTGCGAAACTTGTGCTGCGTCGCTCTGATTTCAGTCACCCAATTTTAGGTGCTATTCAAATTGCGATCCAACTGGCAGAAAGGGCTTGCAACAAAAGCGTTTATTTTCGGTAAATAAATTAAAATTTTGCCTCAAAACTGATGCGTTCCTTCTTCATTTTCTTATTCATGGGATGCAATAATCACCAAGGTGCAGCACCATTCGTATTCTCCCATTGTCCTTTCCAGTGCCGTTGCACTTCCCAGCTTGCTGCGTTTCAAGTGGGTCTTTCGGAACGAGTCTTGCGTTATGATTTGGGTTGTCTATAGGAAGAAATAGGTTGCACCCTGACTGGACCCTAACGAGCACAATTTTTGGTGGCACATATGGAGGACGACAATGTTCGATTTTTGACCTTCTGATCCAAAGTAAACGATGGTTGCTTGAAGTTGTTTGCGCTTGAGTTGCCTTTGGGAGGAATATGAGAAATTATTTGTGATTTTGTGATAAATTCCATGTTTTTCTTTTATGTTTTTCAAAAATACTTCTAGGCATCGAAAAGATGTATCGTCAAGTTCTAAATCACGTAGACGACGCATCCCGTCTCGAAATACCCTTTCTTTTCGACAAATTGAATCCAGTTCAAACTTACCGACTCCTAACCGTAACCGTGTGCAATTGACCGACGACAAAGGAGATGCCTATCCAGTGGGAGGACCAGCCATTCGAAAGGGATTCTATGTGGACGTCTCATCGGAGGAGCTCAGTCCCATTGATGTCGAAGGGTGGATACTGCTTGAGGAAATGGGTATCGAAAAAACTGGAACTGCTGCAAGGGTTATCTGCTGACCGAATTAGCAGTCAATCCACTCTAAAATTCGACAAGAACGAGAAAGTTAAAGCACTGGGTATTTGCTGAGAACTTGTCAATGAGCTCTACGTATTCCGTTTTGGGGAAGTTCTTCAAATATCTATATATATAAAACAGAGTGGCATACGTAAGACCGCGCATAACACGAGAACGGATCGTCCGATTTCAATTGTCTTTTTTTTGTTCTGTTCGGTTACGCTCAAGGAACATTTATAGAAAAAAAAGTTGGACAAATTTATGAAAAAATGAAAACTTCAAAAATGATAGATTTACAATACACTTTGTACGGTTTTTTTTTTCGTGTTGATCGAGTTATCCTTGACATCGATCGTAGATGACGTTAATAATCCACCTGACATTGCATCATTTCACGTGTGTCCTCTTTGTTCTGCTGTTGGTTCAGCTTTTTTTCAATTATTTTGAGTATTATTTATCAACTTTGAATATAGTGTATTAGTAGTGAACGATCATTCAAGTGCAACTCAGCGTGACCTCGATAATTTCCAAGATATTGGTGCAATCAGTGAGGTACTGTATTCATTTTAGTATCCGTGATGAACTGAACTGTCGAAAAATCAAAACAATCCGAATGTGTACTTCGGTATTTTTGAAATATTTTTCGCCTCTTCTACGCACACATTCTGAAGTTTGTATTATTCAACATTCCACTTCCAGTGTTTGGTAGACATTATGCCGCCGAGAAGAAAATTAAACATTGGTTCATGTAGTCGCAATGCACGAAGATTGGCGCATCGCCGTGCAAATCAAACCCCAGAGCAACGCGCCGAAACGAATGAATAGCTTTGAACACATGTGTCGCGAATTCGTGCAGGACGAACTCAGGAAGAACGAGAAGCACATGCAGCTGCTGAACGACTGAGACAGCAGCGCAATCGGAATATGCATCGTCAAGTTGTAGCTAATACCAATCGTCGAGTGAGAAGAAGTGCCGTAAATGTCCAATTACAACGTGCCGCTTTCCAATATGATTGCACGGTTGACTACAGCGAGCTGCCGTGTGTTAATATTGGGCCCATGGATATGATTTGCCATTATTGCAACGCGCTAAAGTTCCATTCAGAAACACCAGGATTGTGTTGTGCAGGTGGAAAAGTCAATTTACCACAGTTGACTCATCCACCAGAACCATTGCGATCGTTACTTTACGGCGACTTACCAGAATCGAGACATTTTTTGGCGAATATCCATAAATACAACGGTTGCTTTCAAATGACGTCATTCGGTGCGCAATATTGAATGAAGAACACAAATTTCTTCAAATTTAATTCCTTGGCAATTCGGATACCGAAATTGATCAGCGTTGTGCGATTAACCGTGCTGTGAAACGTCAGATCATTGGAGAAATGCAAGAACTTCTTCATGAACACAACGCTTTAGTTCGGTTATTCAAGACGGCATTGGAAGATATGCCTTCTGACGACAACACAATTATAATTAGAGTGGATAAACGTCCCACAGGAACTTATGAACGCCAATTTAATGCCTCCACAATTGATTAAGTTACTGTCGTCATCGTTGGTGAAAATGTTGAATCGCGTGACATTATTCTGAAGCGGCGTAATGATGGCCAACTGCAACGTGTATATGAGACCCATCGCTCATACGACGCATTGCAATATCCACTCATGTTCTCCCATGGGGAAGATGGATATCACTTTCACATCTGAATGATCAATCCATCGACAGGTTAGTAATTGTGCAATCCATTTTTTCATGTTTCAGTACAAAGTTTATGTATTGTGTCTCAGGTGAAGAAACAAACAAGAAGGTCAGCTCAATGAATTTCTATGCATACCGTTTGATGATTAGGCAAAATGTTGTTAATCATTTGCTCCGATATCGTCGATTGTTCCAACAGTATGTGGTTGACATGTATGTCAAAATCGAAACTGAGCGGCTGAACTTCATCAGATTCAACCAAGCAAAGCTGCGGTCCGAGGAATACATACATTTGAGAGATGCAATAAGTTCGGAGGAAATATCAACAACATTGTCGCTTGACACTTCTTCCATCCACATATGTCGGAAGTCCACGGTACATGAATGAATATGCCCAAGACGCCATGACCTACGTGAGGAATTATGGGCATCCCGACTTATTCATCACATTTACTTGCAACCCGAAGTGGACGGAAATATCTCAGCACTTGATACCCGGCCAGACTTCGAGTGATAGGCACGACATCACCGCACGAGTATTCCGGCAAAAGCAAAAATCTCTCATGAATTTCATTGTAAAGCATTGTGTGTTTAGTGAAGTCAGATGTTGGATGTACTCCATCGAATGGCAAAAACGAGGTCTGCCCCATTCGCACGCACTCATTTGGTTAGTAGACAAAATACGTCCTGGCAATATTGATGACATTATAAGCGCAGAGATTCCCGATCCAGAAATCGACGCTGAACTGTTCGAAATTGTTACAACACATATGGTTCACGGTCCTTGCGGTCAACACAATCCAGAATCTCCATGCATGGTTGGAAATAACTGCACGAAACGATACCCACATCCTTTGCTCGCTGAAACCATCTCCGGAAACGATGGATACCCCCTGTATCGACGTCGTTCTCCCGAGGACAATGGCAGAATAATTACAATGAAATTGAAAGGAAATAACGTTGTCGTTGACAATAGCTGGATTGTTCCCTATTCGCCGCTTCTCTCCAAAACATTCAAAACTCACTGCAATGTTGAATTTTGCAACTCCATCAAATCAATTAAGTACGTTAGCAAATACGTGAACAAGGGTAGCGATATGGCAGTTTTTGGGATTGCTGCTCCTGATGCTAACGACGAAGTGACGCGTTATCAATTGGGTCGTTACGTTAGTAGTAATGAGGCGATCTGGCGGATTTTCTCATTTCCGATTCACGAACGCTACCCGACAGTTGTCCATTTGGCTGTCCACTTAGAAAATGGACAACGTGTCTACTTCACTGAAGGAAACGCAGCCCAAAGAGCCAGTCGACCACCTGCAACGACATTGACATGTTTTTTCGACATCTGCCAGAGCGATTTATTTGCCAGAACACTTTTATATTCAGAAATGCCACGCTACTATACATGGGATGCATCGTCGAAAAAAATCCAGCGTCAAAAGCAAGGGCAAGCAGTTCCTGGATTCGTGAATGTTTTTTCTTCTGACGCACTTGGACGAATTTATACTGTGCATCTGAAAAATGATGAATGGTTTTATCTACGTTTGCTTTTGGTTAATGTTCGTGGTCCAGCTTCGTTCGAGTCACTTCGGACTGTGGATGGTCTACTATGTGCGACATATCGAGAGGCCTGTCAGCGGTTGCAATTGCTAGAAAACGACACTCATTGGGATTCAACACTCGCCGATGCCATTGTTACTGCATCTGCGAATCAAATTCGTACCCTGTTTGCGATCATCATCTCGACATGTTTTCCATCAAATGTAGTCGAATGTGGAACAATTACAAGGATGACATGGTTGATGATATTTTACATCGAGCTCGCACCACCACTTCGATTTACGAACTGGAAATTAACGATGAGATGCGAAACGAGGCGCTGATTTTGATCGAAGACATGGGTTTGCTTATGTGCGGCAGTTGTCCAAATTGGGAATGCGAACACCAAATCGAACAATGCACAATGCATTCAATCGAGAATTGGAACGTGAACGAGAATACGATCAAGACGCTTTGAGACTGGTAGTTCGAACAAACGTACCGTTGTTGACTCCTCAGCAAACGGATGTCTACGACACTTTGATGAAAGCGATTGACGACCGAAATGGAGGCATATTCTTCATCGATGCACCTGGCGGAACTGGCAAAACGTACCTTATTTCGTTACTATTGGCTTCGGTTCGTTCAAGATCAGAAATTGCGCTGGCGGTTGCCTCTTCAGGAATTGCAGCCACATTGTTGGACGGCGGTCGAACGGCTCATTCTGCGTTGAAGCTAGCCGTTGAATCTCCAACTGACTGGCGAACCAACATGCAACATTTCGAAGAATTCTGCAATGGCGAAAGTGTTGCGGTGTTGTACGATCATCATCTGGGACGAATGCACAATGGCGCACAAACGAGGCACTGGAAGCACTCGATCGAACTATGCAAGATCTGCGCAGTAACTCAAAACTTTTTGGTGGCGCAATGATTTTGTTTGCAGGTGATTTTCGTCAAACACTACCTGTCATTCCGCGATCAACAGCAGCGGATGAAATCAACGCTTGCCTTAAGGTTTCGTATTTGTGGCGACATGTAAAGAAGCTACAGTTGACGACAAATATGAGAGTCGCCTTGCAAAACGATCCGTCTGCCGAGATTTTCTCGAGTCAATTGTTGGCGATTGGCAATGGCGAAGTACCAGTTGATATTTCCACCGGATTGATTTCATTCCCGCCTAATTTTTGCCATATGACAACGACGAAAGAGGAACTCATTTCGAGTGTTTTCCCAAACATCGTCCACAATCATGAGAATCACGATTGGTTGAGTGCACGATGCAATTTTGGCACCAAAAATAAGGATGTTGATGATTTGAATTTCGTAATTCAAAATGCAATTCCTGGACACTTACGTTCATTCAACTCAATTGATTGTGTGACTAATCCGGATGAAGCAACCAATTATCCAACAGAATTCCTTAATTCGTTGGATTTACCAGGATTACCACCATATCATTTACGACTGAAGATTGGTTCTGTTATCATCATGTTCCGGAACCTCAATCAACCAAAACTGTGTAATGGAACAAGATTAGTCGTAATTCAACTCAAGAATAATGTCATTCAATCAATGATTCTCAAAGGCAAATTCAAGGGCGAGGAAGTGCTCATTCCAAGAATTCCGCTAATTTCCAACGATTTACCTTTCGAGTTCAAACGAATACAATTTGCGGTTCGCCTTGCATTCGCAATGACGATCAATAAATCACAAGGTCAATCTTTGGAATTGTGCGGGATTGATCTCGAATTCCATGCTTCTCGCATGGCCAATTATATGTAGCATGCTCGCGTGTTGGAAAGCCTTCATCATTGTTTATTTACGCGCCGGATAATGGAACAAGGAACGTAGTCTACCACAAAGCACTGAATTGAACTGGCGCAAGATTCTGCCAACCTCTACAATCATTCAAATAAAGGATATAAACTCAAACAAAATCGAAAAGTGTTTCATTCAATCAATATCTAAAATTCGAGTGCCGTAATCTGTTCTCGATCGCAAATGAAAGATAAGAAAAATTGAGGTGACTGGCTGAAAGTAACCTTTAAAAAAATGAATTTTCGGAATCATAATCGGTTAGAGCGGAACAAAGTTCGCCGGGTCAGCTAGTATATTATAAAATGGATACATACATGTTGTACATACGAAGTGTTGCGATAGCAACGGACTGTATCGGTCGACCTTATTGCATGACTCGTATTGTACTGTTGTCTGAGTCAGCTTTTTAGCTGCAATTTGATTTATTCAATAAGTGCCATATTATTACCTCAATATTATAAATTAACTAACATTTCTAGTCCTCAATGTTTGCTTGTCCACTGTTCAATAATTTTAATTAAAAATTTAATTTAATATAGACGAGGTTTTAACGAGTTAATATAGACGAGGTCTTAACAATTCAGTGTTCCTCTGAATTCCGATTATTCACCACCGTGACCTCATTCTTATGGTGGGCTAGCTCCAATTGCCTGGAGCTCATCCATCTCTCTACAATGCCGATGGAGTGCGAGGCCGTTAACTCGACCTCTTCGATGGATTCACCACATATCTCCAGAGTGATGTCGTCTGCGAACCCGACTATCTTCACCCCACTCGGGAACTCAAGCCGCAGTAACTCGTCGTACAACGTGTTCCATAACACCGGATCCAGGATCGAACCTTGTGGGACGCCTGCGGTGATCTGGACACGTTTCTGGCCTGCCTCTGTATTGTATACCAGTACGCAATTCAGGCAGTAGCTTCCAAGAATCTTGTACAGGTACCCAGGAACCTGAAGGCGTTGGAGCGAGTCAGCGATAGCAACCCAACTAGCGCTATTGAATGCATTTCTCACGTCAAGGGTGACCACTGCACAGTATCGTACTACTCGCCTCTTGCGCTGAATTGCCAGCTCAGCTGTCTTGGAGACGGACAGGATGGCATCCCTCGTCGACTTCCCTGTTAGACAGACCGCCTCTACCGTCAGTGTATGCTGTCAGTCTTTTAAGGATTACCCTCTCGAGCACCTTACCCGCTGTATCCAACAGGTCTACATGTCGATGGATCTCATTGTGGCTTCCCTGTCTTTGGTAGCAACACAAGGGTCTGAATTTTCCAGGCGTCCAGAAAGACGCCCTCGTGCAGACACTTTTGCATCACCACCCTGAACATTTCGGGATCCAGCAAGATAGCCGTCTTGTTGGCCAGGTTCGGAATACCATCCGGTCCCGGCACTTTGTTCACCTTTAGCGCCTTTGCTATCGCAATGAGTTCCTCATTCGTCATCGTCACCTCGTCACCGGCCCCCGTTGTGCCGTTGTCAATGCCCACGTTGTCACGGGTGTTCGGCTGACCCGCCCACCCAACCGTCGCTAGGACAGCGTTAAGGTCTGGGATACTGGAACGCTGGTCATGGGACAAATCAACGGCGGCGGGGGAGCATGGGCTAGAGTCGTGATTCTGAAAGAGTCCCATAACGATAACCTGCAGCAGCTCTGGTGATTGCTCGGTTGCAGCCGCCTTTCCTCTGGTTTTGGCCATTACTACCCGGTAGACGTCACCCCAAGGATTTGTGTTGGCCTTCTGAGACAGGCCTTTAAAGCAGGCTCACTTGCTGGCCTGTATATCCCCCTTAACTAGCACCCCTCTGCGCTCGATTCTATCAGCGTCTGACTGCGCTCTTTGCATCCTCCGTCTTGCGTGAAGGCCTGCTCTTCGGAGGTCGGTGATCGACTTCGTCTACCAATAGACCGGCGATCTTCCATTTTTCGGTTTGACTGCCCTCGGTATGTTCGCATCGCACGCTCGTGTAAGTGTCATAACGAGTCGTTCGCCGTAGGGTTCCTGGGTTTAGCGTAAGTTTCGTTTCCTCTCAAGCGCCTTTTTAAAAATTCTCTATATCAAAGTAGGACGTCCTTCATCTGCGGGCGAATGGAGTGGATGCTCCTCCTTCCACACGCTGCCTTGTATTGCTGTCGATACAATAACGAACCGCCAAGTGGTCACTATGGGTGTAGCTATCATCCACCCTCTAATTGCTTATCAGCACAGGACTGCTGAATGTTATATCGATGATCGATTCCGCTCCGTTTCTATGGTAGGTACTCTTGGTATTCACGTTGGCTAGGTCCACATTGAGCCTATCCAAGGCCTCCAGAAGAATCTGGCCCCTAGGGTTGGTAAGGCAGCTCCCCCACTCGAGCGCCCATGCGTTAAAGTCCCCCGCTATTACCAACGGGTTCAAGCCAGTTAACTCCGTTGTCATCCGATCGAGCATATTGGAAAACTGTTCAATTGACCATCTTGGCGGTGCGTAGCAGCTGCAGAAAAACACTCCATTCACTTTTAGAACCGCGAAGCCTTCGTTTGTGGTAGGCACATCCTCCTGAACCAGGTACTTGCCCGTCATCCATAATGCCGTCATTGGACCTGCCCGCAAACCAGTTTCCGTTGCCGGCTGGGATGCGGTATGGGTCGGAAATTATGGCGATATCCGATGCCGACCTCGCTAACTGTCTGACACAGCAGTTGCTGGTCGGCCTCACAATGGTTCACGTTTTGCTGGGTTACCTGCATTACAATTGGCTTGTTGGAATACCCTTAGCGGCTCCCCCATGACACAAACTGCTAAGGATGAGACAAATACAGAGGTTCGCCGAAAAATGCCTTTCGTCGGCTCCAAACTTCATGATTTTTTTTAAGTAGTCTATTTCTAGCCTAGAAATGCCCTAATACATATATTGGCCATTCCGAGATAATCCGGATGACCCAAAGCCGAAGGAACCGTTTAGAAGGGAACAAATCCATGTTTTTGCCGAAACATGCCTTTCAATGGCTCAAACCTCATGATTTTTTTTATAAGTAGTCTACTTCTAGCATATAAATGGACCAATTACTATATTAGCCATTCCGGGACAATCCCAAATGTCTCAGGAAAACCGTCTAGGAGGAGATGAATACTATTTTTTTCTGAAACATAGTTTTTGACGTCGTATTCTATCTTTAGTCTTGAATGGGATCAATGACTATTTTCATGAGTTGTATACTTGTAGCCCTGAAATGAACCAACGACCATATTGGCTACTCCGAAACAATTTGGATGCCCGAAGGAACCCTTCAAGAGGGGACAAATGCTAATTTTAATTGCTAATTGGAAGGAGTAGGAACAAAAGAACGGAAACTGGTTCACCGATGAAGAAATTGGCGAAGCAGGAAGGAGTTAGCCTTCAAAATACGCTGAAGCGCTTTAGGACACATCATATGTTGTTGGATCTGCCTGGTCGTTGTCGTAAGCCTGGTACATCTCAAACAGATTTGGACAAAAAGGTTGGTGAGCAGGAAAGGAGTTTTAGATAAGAGATTGTGCAATAGATCATTTCTATAAGAAGTATAAATGTCCCAATCGTAGCAAATTGCAGGCAACTTCTGTGAAGCTCGTAAGTTAAACGGATGGAAACGTGCATTATTATGGATGATGAAACATATGTTAAGCTGGACAACAAAACGCTTCCAGGGGCACAAGGTTAAATTTTGCAGCAAGAAACCTATGTGCCAAACTCAAAAAAGTCATTTTTCATGAAAAATTTGGAAATAAAGTACTGGCTTAGAAAGAAATTTGCCGATGTGGAATGAAATTCGGTCCATTATCAAAATGCATACCTTTGAAGGATGAAAAGCAGCCACTGAGCCATTGAGTGGCTTTTCTACAAATAGTGAAAAAAGTAAAGGAACTGATATAAATACAAAAAAATCCATAATTCTATTGAATAGTTCTGGCAAACTAAAGGATGGAACAGTCAAAACTTGGTCGACTCAAATATGACGTTGTTGTTTTAACAGTGCATATGAGAATCTTGTACACCCCTCATTTAGAAGGTGTATGCGTACGGAATGATGATTCTATTTTGTTTTTGCAGTTTCCTATTCAGTTGTCAAAATGGCTTCGAAGCAAGAAAGGCAGCGTATCAAAATTTTGCACGCGCATGAGCAAAATCCTAATTATTCCCACACTCAAAAAAATCGACACGTTGTTTCCACGTGAAATTTCACGTAACCTTCACCTGAACACGTCACCAAATCTTCTTCAATAAAATCAGGTGCACAGAAAAAAATAATTAATTTTAACAAGCGCGTAAAATTTCGCTACGTTTAATTCTAAGTCAAAGGAGGCGTAAACAATGTTTGCAATCTTCCATACAACAAGCTAGATTCAGGAGTTATATAGCTAAACTTTACATGAAATATCCTATAATTTTCTGCCAAATTTAGCATTCCCTTTATGTGCATTAGATAACGCAGAAAATTCAATGTTTCTTTTTATCTGTGTGAACATCGTGTGCCAGTGAACTGTACGTTAGGAATCACGTAACATTTAACATTTTCACGTAGAATTTCGATTTACGTGGAAATCACGTAGTTCTTACTACGTGATATCAAAATAAATTTATGATTGCTATGATACGGGGGTCGCTCAAGTGCTGCCAGATATGTTTACACAGTAATCCCATTGAAAATAAAGTAATTAAAAACATTTCTTTTGTCCTTCGGGAAATGAACCTGCATCAAACTAAACGTTAATTGATAAGGTTTTATTGAATTTCATTGGTGCTTACACTGCAAATTCTGCTGTGGGGAGAAATCTTGAGCAAGAGAATGTCTTCCTCACGTGCGTTCCCAATGTAGGCCTTTACCCACTCTCGGCGAACGTTTGGATGTCTTGGGAACCGATGAAAATGGAAACCCGGATTGGACACGTCACTGCGACCACAATTTATCGCTTTGCACTTCATTTCAAACTGATTTAAAATAAACCACTGCAAAAGTGAACTTTTGTTCTAGTTGTCACAAACGAAAAAAGTGAAAAAGAAGTGACTACTAGCAACACCGCCAAACCAACAACAAACTGTCTGCTTGTAACATAACTCGACGGAGGCGGTAGAGGTGATTGTCAAAGCGACCGATAAGAAACGGTCTTTTTTGACAGGTAAATGGTCTTGTTTTTGCACTAACAGCTGGCAGGTCCTGTCCTAGGTTGTACTCTTTACGCTTGTTGATGTTTTACATCACTTTTTTTCAGCTGTCAATTTTTTTTTCAGTCGCAAAGCGTATGACAGTTTGTTTTTGCATCGGAACTGCTCGAAAAGGCACCCAAGAAGGCCTTGGTGAAAATAAAAATATCGTTTGGTCTATTCAATTGTCAAAATTTAGAATAGACCATTACCGCTGAAAACGGCTTTAGCTATAAACTCTGCATTTAACAGAAAAATCAAATATAAAGTAAATAAAAGTACTCCAAATCATAACAATGAATAGAGGAACATGAGGAGTTCACATCCAACAGTTACCAAGCTCTTCAACGAAGTTTTTTTTCTGCGGGCAGAAGGCACAAATGCACACCAATTTGCTGATTCATTGCATTCTAACCGTTGGCCGATATACATCTAAAAATAGTCCGTTATATTCTGTCTCACATTCCTGGCATATATGATGTTAGGATATTTCGCGCCAAAACAAAGCCGTTGCATATTTTTCTTTTGTGACCCATTGCGTTGAGAAACCAAACCATTTTACCCACCGATAACAAATCTTCAAATTAGCCATGGCACATAAATATCAAAATTTGCGACAGTTCCGTCCGTTACAGCATACGCAAAAAAACCTCTTCGTCGAGAAATGTAAATCAGCCTAGTTTTCGTCCCTCCTTAGAATCTGTGTCAAGAAGATTGAGCAAAAAAAACTCCAACAAAAGCCGTCACTCCAAGCGCAACTATCACAACAATGAAATTCAATTATCTTCGAACATAAACATCAAATTTACATAAAAGAACCGAAAACCCAAATCTCGTTTTAGGACTCCTAAAAAAATCGAACCTTCCCAGTCCCAAATCCAGATTTGTCACATTGTCCCGATTAGTTGTTAATAAATATTCACTTTTTTGCACTCGCAAAAAAGAACTTAAAAAAATCAGAGCAGCAAAAAAAATCATAAAAATTAGTCCTATCGTAGAAACCAATCATCCCCTCTTAGGCCGGTGCGTGCTGCGTTGCGCCGTCTCAAGAGGCAAGACAAACAAAAATATTGAAAGGACCTTCCGGTACCAAAAGAAAAAAAAACGCAATCTTCCCAAAAAATTAGGGCAAAGATGAGCAACTGCCAAAGATGGGACTGGACTTTTCCCGCTTTTCCTTCCCTCGATTCCTACCTTCTTGGGTTTCTTTGTTCATCGGCAAATCTGCTAGAATTAAAAAAGAAACGCAATCTAATTCACTATTTCACGCCTTAAGCAGATTTCCTGCCACGATCGAGCATGGCGAGGAAGAATGTTAACGCCAAGCTACGAATCGGGGAACGAAAGGAAGCGACTGCCAACGCACAAGAATGAAATACACTTTGACCTTTGACACTTTCTGCTTCAGTTGATTATTGGATTTTATTGTTGTTCGAAGCGATTCCGTTGTTGGTTCCTTTGATCTGATTTTTTTTTTGGCTTTCTTCGTTTTGTGATATTTTTATTTACTGGTGGCATTCCTGGCGCGCGGCGAATAAAAGAATTCCTAACGGAAATGCGCGTGTTTTTGGACATGGGTATGGATTTCTGGGCATCATGGCGAACACGAATGGACGGGAATTTTCTTCACGCGCGACGGTAGCCGTCAAATGTATTGAAATGGGAACGGTTTTTTGTAGTTATTTTCAATTTTGGAATTTGACATTTTTGTTCGATTACGTTGTGCAGTTTCGAAGTCTGAATTTTCTTTTTTTTTTTGGGAAATTATTCTAATAGTGTCTTGTTTTCAGTTTGTCTGATTGTAATCAGTTATCGATTTTGATTATTTTCTGCTGGTTTTTTTTTTAATTTGGATGTTTTTTCTCTTTTGTTAGTTTGATTATTTGATGAACACTATTATCAAAAAGTTTCGTAAATTTGTTATTTGAATTAAACACTACGGATCGATTTGGTTATTTTTAAAGAGACTTCATCGAGGAGAAAAAAATCGCCGAAGGTGAAGCCGAAACTTCTCAGAAGTGTAAGGAGAACTCCTTAGTCAGTCACGAAATCAATTATAATGTTTGATATTGGAAATATCCTTCTTATCAACATGCAACCCTATGAGGATGTGCGGCAAAAATGTGTTTGTATGCTTCGACATACTGCTAACCAAAAAGCCCTACGCTCAATTTAAAACTCCTTCTATTCAACTTCACAGCCTTCTTTTTTTCTTCTTCTTCTTCTTCTTCTTCTTCTATTATCTTTGAGAGGAACTTTAGCCAATCGGGTCATTCGCCCCAGAAATTTCACAGCCTGCCGAAAGCTATCGGACCTATCAATACTTTCTCTTCACATATTTAGTTCCAGCTGAAATTGCTGTCCATTCCTAGGGTTTCATGTTGATAAGAAGTATATTTTCTGGAAGAAGTTTAGGGAAGAGGACTTTTTAGAAGGTTTGATTTTCCTGAGGGTCTGGAATTCTTCACAAAAATACAAGATTGAACTTCCCAGAAGTTAAGCTTCCCAGAATTTCAGGAAGGAACTAACAAGGGAGGGCAAACAGGAACAATCTTCTACAAAGCTCTGGACCATACGTCTTAGAAGTTCAGGAGAGAACATCTCTGAAGTTCAGGAAAGGACTTCCCAGAAGTTCCGGAACAAACTCTCCAAAAGTTTAGCTGGTACTTCCCAGAAGTGCTAGAGGAGCTTTCCCAAAGTTTAGAAGAGATAATTTCAGAATCAGGATTTCTCGAAGTTCAGGAAGAAATCGCTCCAATGAACAGAAAGAAACTTACAACAAACTTGAGCAGAAGCTCAGAATCAAAATTTAGGACAAAGCTAGAAGTTCACAACAAAGCTTGCCAAAGTTCAGACGAGGACTTCTCGAAGTTCAGGAAAAAACGTCCTACATATTCAAGGGTATTTACCTAGAGATTCTATAGTGAACTTTCTTAAATTTTCAACACAATTTTCCTCGGAGTTCAAATGGGACTAATCACATGTTTTTCAAAAATAAGCACAGGAAAAACTTCCCCAAACTTCAAGGAAAAGCTTACCAGAGATGGTAAAAACTCCTCATAAATTCAGGAACAAACTTACCCAAAGATCAAAAGTAGAATTCCCTCCAAGTTCAGCAGAGGACTTCTCAGAAGTTCTGGAAGAAACTTCCAACCAATTGAAGAATATTTTCCAAAAAAATGTAGAGAAAACTTTTCCAAAGTTATGGAAAAAAAATCCTCTCAGTTTAGGATGGGAGTCATTAGAAGTTTAGAAACAAATTAAGTTCATAGAAAAACTCACCAAATGTTTCTGAAAGGTTAGGTTTGGTTGTTAGATGAGAATTTCAAAGAAAATCATAAGTGAGCCACAAAGTTCATGTTCGTATTAGTGTTTGACGAGCTCTTACGTCACGGCCAACGAAGATTTTCTCAATCCGTCTTCTGACTTCGCCCAGTACCGTTCAGAACCAGCACCAGGTCGCCCACCTCCAGATTCTTGACCTCGTCGAACCACTTACTTCGACGAGTTGTGACCGGAAGATACTCCTTAATCCACCTGCTCCAGAATTCGGCGACGATATATTGAGCCATCATCCAACTGCTACGGAATGTAGCGTGAACTTCGACATTAACCACTGGTTCAATTTTGTTGCCGGTTGAACTGCCAAAGAGGGGTGGTTAGATGTCAGCGGTTCCACTGGAGTCTACGACAGAATGTATGTGAGTGACCTGGAATTCACCAACGCCTCTGCCTCGAAGATGATTATCTCCAGGGTGTCGTCGCTAGGTTTCCGTGGATATTCCAATGCACTGCCAATTGCCGATTCCGTGGATCTTACGAGGCGTTTCCACACTCCGCTCATGTTTGACGTTGTAGCTGGGATCAACTTCCAGTCAGTTTGAGAGGTGGTTTCCAATGCCTCGTTTCTTGCCTCTATGTTCTCCTGTAGCTGTTGGTTGGCTCCTTGGAAACAAAACACTGCTGGTGAACCGCGTTGGCATACAAATCTCCGTACAGCCTGAACACACGACTCCGTAGCTAGGCTATGCACTACTTCCATGTGCACGGCGATCCAGAGCTTTACCTGGCTACGACCCATCTTAACTAGTACTGGCCCATAATAATCGACGCCAACGTACGTAAATGGGCCTATGAATGGCTGTAGCTTAAGTTCCCGAAGAGGCGCCATAACAGGCACTTTTGGAATGACCTTAGATATCCAACACCATGTGCAATCTCTTGCCACCCTTTGAACATGCGATCTCAACTTCACGATTCGGTAGCGTTGCCACATTTCGTTTACCAGGGTTTCGCAGTTGGCGAGGTAAAAGAGACGATGATACCAATCAGTGATCAGAACCGTCACCGAATGATGTTTAGGGAGAATAGCTGGGATTTTTTTTTATATTGTTGGTATGCAACGCGTTGCCGCACGACTTGTTCAGAAAGAGCAGAATTTCATGCAAAAACCATTCTAGAAGGTTAATGTAGATATGATTTCCAAGTAAAAAAAATGCCTTCAGGAGCAGCCCCCGTATTCACCAAAATTAAACCCGTGTGACATTTTCCTCAAAATTTCTCTTCAAGAAAAGAGCGTCAACACCAGTGCAGGATATCCATGACATGAGCCAATTTAATATATGTATCAACAAAATATATCGTATATAAACCTACTGGATTGTTACTGCCAAATAAAAATTTGGTTTGTATTAATATCCTAATAGTCCTGGAAAAGCTGAAAGTCAGAGAAGATCAGTCCAATCAACGAAGATAAAATTTAAATGAATATAGGGTAGGAAACGGCTTAAGCACCCCCAGACCCTATTCCAAGCACGGGGTAAACGTTAACCTGTGTTACAAAAACCCGAGTTGGTAATATGAGGAAGGATGTGTCACCAGAAAAAAAGATTATACCGTAGAACTAAGACTACTCGCTAAGCTCAGTTTACCCATAATCGCAAAAAAGTGCACATACTCATTTATGGGTAAAGTTGTCATTACCCATATTTGAGTAAATTTGTATTTAAAAAAATACTCAAATATGGGTAATGACAACTTTACCCATAAATGCGTATGTGAACTTTTCGTGATTATGAGTATTCTTCACCCATATTTGGGTAAACTGATCTTAGCGTGTACGAAAGAAACCAAAGTACCCGAAGAAATAAAGGATTTTGCGTCCAGCATTGCAGCTGTAATTCTTACTCCACAGAATGGCCGCCATATTTTCAAGAGCATGAGGCAATGTTTTCCACTACATAATTCGATATTGAAGACATGTGAGACAATAAAAGGCAAGAAATATTGAGAAAATTTCCTCACTTATTGGCATATCGTGGTCTTTTGGTAAGTGTCAAAATTTATACAAATTTTATTCATATATTAACATGGATTATTTTATTACAGGTTCGTGATCGTGATCGTGATCAAGACTAAGAACTGGAGAGTTTTTTACGAGCAGGTATGATACTATACAAAAACAATTGAATCGAAATGCCGGATTGTATGATATACATTCTTCAACTCTCATCATAAGGCGAAATTTTGTTTTATAATTTGTAAAGACTGGACTCGGAAAAAATGAGACACACAAAAATGATTACCAAAAATTCATTTTAAATCGGTTACTTCTCAAATTTTCAGGGATTAAATGACTATATATTAGCTATGTTTTGGCATAATTTATTTATTAAGTTTCCTTCCCCCAAGCTGAACGCTCGTACATTTTTCTTAACACTGCTCATGAGATCCATCTTCCTTACATAATTTCTCAAAGTTTTTCTTCAAAGCTTCATCGGTTTTGAATGTTTTCCGCTTTTCTTCAACTTCTTCTTCATTATCGCTCAAAACTTTTAGATAGGACGAAGTTCTGGTGTATTTGGCGGGTTCGCCTCCTTCGGGACCACATTAACGGCCTTCGCTTCGTACCAATCCATTACAGGCTTGGCGTAATGGCACGTAGCAAGATCCGGCCAGAACAGTGTGAGACCACGGTGAGAACGGAGGAAGGGCAGCAAGCGCTTCTGCAAGCATTCCTCTCGATAAATCTGCCCGTTTATGGTGCCGGTTGTAACGAACTGCTTGCTATACCGTCCGCACTCGCAGATCGCCTGCCACAACAAGTACTTCTTCGCGAATTTGTCCATCTTTCTTTTCCGGAACCTCCATGCGGGATGTACCGACAAAAAACTCGAGGCCGGGGATTTGTTTGGTGTCCGCCTTGATATTTCATCGTCCATGACGAGACATCCATTACCGATTCTGCGTTTTAGCAGGGTTGCGTCATTTTGACTAGGCTACGTGCAATCCTCATAGTCGATTGATATAGTATGATGAACTTATGGTGCTAGAACTACAACTTGGTCTAACACATAGCTCATCTCATATCTGAGAATAGGCTACTGCAGTGATCTCGCGATGATATTCGCGGTGAAGATCACGCGATTATCATGTGAGATCACTGTGAATATACGCTCATGTCGAAGCTATAGGAGTTAGAGCAATGCTGTTAGACAAAGTTGTGGTCTACTCATCACTAAGTTCATCATGCATCATATATCAAATCATAGAAGAAACAAATGTGCCTGATCAAAATGATAAGCAACCTGCTTTTAGTAGAAGCTTTTTTGTTTTGATTCGCTGTGTTATTTTGAAGGAATATTTGAGGGTGTTTTCGTGTGCGTTGCGTTATTAGGGGCGAATCGTTAAGCTCGTGACCGATGTGCTAAAAACTATATAAATTTTCCTCTGAACTATCTAGCCCCTGTTTGAACTTTACGAACTTAACAATGGAGTTTTGAAGAAATTGTTCTAGTTGTTATGTCTGTCTTTGTTTTTATTTATCCTAGCAGTTAATCTATCTCTATACATAAAAATGGATTTCTGCCTGTCTGAGCCTTATAGTATCGCAAACTACTGAACAGATCGGCGTGAAGTTTGGCATGTAGGATTTTTTGGGGCCGGGAAAGGTTCTTATAATAGTAAGAGACCCCTCCCTTTTTAAGAAGGGCGGCGGTTCCCATACAAATGAAACACAAATTTCTGCGAAATTCGAGAACTAATCAAGCAAATGGAACCAAATTTGGCATATGGAGTATTCTACAAGCGAAAAATATTTCCATGGTGGTTTGAGACCCCTCCCCTCTTCTAGAAAGGAGGCTCTCATACACATGAAACTGAAACTTCTGCATAACTCTAGAACTAAGAAAACAAATGGAACCAAATTTAGCGTGTGGGGATTCTGGAGGCAAAACATGTTTCTACGGTGGTTCTAGACCCCTCCTATTTGTGGCTAACTCGAGAACTAATCAAATTAATGGAATCTAATTTGGCATGTAGAGGTTTCTGAAGGTAAGAAACTTTTCTACGGTTAATAGAGACCCCTCTCCTCGCAGGGGTAACTCTCATTGAACACAAATTTCAACGAAACATGAGAATTGCCTACTATTATGATTTTTTTTTTATGCAGGAATTTTTGGGTCCGGAGAAAGTTCTAATGATGGTTCGAGGCTTCTTCCCCGTCTGGAAGGGTGCGCGCCCATACAAATTAACCACAAATTTCTGCATAACTCGAGAACTTATCAAGCAAATGGAACCCAATTTGGCATCTGAGGGTTTTTGGTGACAACAAATGTTTCTACGCTGGTTTGAGATCCCTCCCTTATCTGTTAGGGATGGCTCTCATACAAATGAAATAAAAGACCATACAAATGAAACAATAACTTGAGAACTATTCATGCAAAACGAACCAACTTAGAAATGTGGAGGTTTTTGAAGGCAAGATGTGTTTCCACGGTGGTTCGCGACACATCCTGTGTTTGGAAGTGGGGGCTCTCATACATATGAAATACAAATTTCAACCAATCATGAAAATTATGCCTTGCCTTCTGTTATGAACATTTGTATGCAGGAGTTTTTGAGGCCGGAGAAGGTTCTTATGATGGTTCGAAACTCCTTCCCTGTCTAGAAGAAGGGGGCTCCTGTACAAATGAAACACCAATTTGTACATAACTCGAGAATGCACATCAAGCAACTGGAACCAAATTTGGCATGTGGGGGTTTTGAAGGCAAGATGTTACTCTTAGTTAGGGATGTTACTCTCAGTGCTACACTCAGTAGCAAAAAAAAAGCCGAGCAAAATTTTCTTTTCGAAAAATGCGTTGTTCAACCTTCTGTCACTTTGTCAATTATCAATATTTTTGGCTGAAAATTTCACAACACTATAACCAATGTATAGACCTTATGTGATCAAAATTTAATGTTGGTAAAATTTGTACTTTTGAAGTTATCATAACATATGTGAAAAAAGTCATTTTTGGACATAGCAATTTAAAAAATCCGTATTTCTGTGAAAAATTTAGGTACCGTATTATAAATTTCTCCATAGCTTGAAGCAATACATAAAATTATGTGGACAAAATTTGAACTGTTTTCATCAAGTGGTTGAAGTTTAAAGATAAATGTTTTGTCAATAAAATGCTTCTACACAGAAAGAAAAACTATGTTAGAAACTACAATTCTGACGATATAATTAAAAATACACACCTATGTATGATATTGCAGAAATTACACACATTAGCAAACGAAAATATTTTAACAAAACTCATTCCTAAAACACCATAAAAGCGCCAGTTCTATTTATTTTTCATTCATTTAGTTGCATGCGTAGCAAGGCTCGCGCCGGGTTTAGCTAGTCTATATATATAAACATGAATTTCTGTATGTCTGTCTGTCTGAACATTATAGAATCGGCAACTACTGAACCGATTGACGTGAAATTTTCTATGGAGGGGTTTTTGTGGCCAGAAAAGGTTATTATGGTAGTAAGAGACTCCTCCTTACTCTGAAAAGGGGGGCTCTTATACAAATAAAACCCAAATTTTAGCATAACTCGAGAACTAATCAAGCAAAGGAAACCAAATTTAGCATGTGGCAGTTTAAGGTAGCAAGAAATGGTTTTTTAAGACATCTCTCCCTTCTAGAAGAAGAGGCCACCATGCAAAATAAATAAAAGTTTCTGCATACCTCAAAAGTTAATCAAGCAAATAAAACCAAATTTGGCATGTACGGTTTTCTGGAGGCAAGAAATGTTTCTATGGTGGTTTGAGACCCCTCCATCTTCTGAAAAAGGGGGCCACCCACAGACATGAAACACAATTTTCTGAATAACTCGAGAACTAATCAAGCAAATGGAACCAAATTTTGTATGTAGAGGTTTTTGGAAGAGAAAAATGTTTCCATGATGGTTTGAAACTTATACACCCTCGGAAAAGGGGGGAGGGGCTATCAGACAAATGAAACACCGATTTCTGCATTACTCGAAAATTTATCAAGTTAATGGAACTAAATTTAACCGGTAGGTTTTGGAAGGTAAGAAATGTTTCTATGGTGGTTTGAGACCGCTCCGTCCTCTGAAAGAGAGGGCTCCCACACACATGAAACACAATTTTCTGAATAAATCGAGAACTGAACAAGTAAATCAAACCAAATTTGGCATGTGGAGGTTTTTAGAAGAGAGAAATGTTTCTTTGATGGTTCGAATCTTCTCCACCTTCTGAAAAGGAAGGGGGGGACTGCTATACAATAGAAACACAAATGTTTGCATAACTCGAGAAGTAATCAAGCAGATGGAATCAGGTGGAGGTTTTCAAGGACAAAAAATGTTTCTTGGTGGTTTGAGATCCCTCCGCCTCTGAGAAGGGGGCTCTAATACAAATGAAACCAAATTTTTTGTATGCCTCGAGAACAAATCAAGCAAATGGAAACAAATTTGGCAGGTGGAGGTTTTATTAGAAGCAAGAAATGTATCTATGGTACTTTCTCTCTTGAAGGGGTGGATGGGGGATCTCATGCATATGAAACTCAAATTTCTGCATAACTCGAGAACTATTCAAGCAAATAAAATCACATTTCGCATGTGGGGTTTTTTGAAGGTTGGATTTCTGTCAATAAATTTCTGTCTCTCTGTCTGTCAGACTGTCTAACCCTCATAGACTCGGAAACTACTGAACCGATCGGCTTGAAAATTTGCATGCAGGGGTTTTCGGGGTGATTGTTTGAGACCCCTCTCCCTCTGGAAGACACAAATTTATGCATAACTCAAGAACTAATCAAGCAAATAGAAACAAACTTTGGCATCTGGGGGGTTTTGATGGCAATGGTTGTATGGTGGATTGAGACCCCTCCTCCCATACAGATGAAACACAAATTTAAACCAATCATGATCATCATCGCCGAGGTTACTAAAACACATAACGTAAAAAGCATGTTCTGATAGAAGTTTGAGCCCCTGCTTAGTCAAGAAAACAGGCTCATTCCGAAAAAGAATCATACATTTTCATTAATTTAGTGGCAAGCGTAGTAGCGCTCGCACGTTTTTCAAGCATGCAAAGTCGTTTGCTTACATTTATTATTTGACGTGTATCAGATACCGAATTATAGAAACGGTGATGAACTAGTCGTTATTGTCAAAAATCACGGAAATGAAACATAAACAAAACCAATAAAATTATCAAGAAAATGTCTTTGTTTTGATTCTGTCATAACGAAAAATAAAAACACTTTTTATAAATGTTTCGTAACATTTGCATATTATACCGTGCGGAACAGTACTCATTTTTAGGTTCTTTAAGGTTTTATTGCGTTAGGTTAAATATACCCAGCGTCAACTTCAGCTACGGTTACTCAAGTTTGAGTTTTAATGCATACTAGCTGACCCTGATGCAAGCGTTGCTACGCCTGCAACTAAATGAATGAACAATGGTTGTTTTTTTGGAAAGAGTTGTTTTAACTAAGTAGGGATTCAAGCTTCCATCAGAACATTCTTCTTTCCCGAGAAATACACAGTTTGTGTTTTAGTTATCTGGATAATTCTCATGTTTGGTTGAAGTTTGTGTTTGGAATCTCCATAGAAACATTTCTTGCATTCAAAAAACCCGCACGCCAATTTTGGCTCCATTTGCTTGATTTGTTTACAAGATATGCAGAACTTTGTGTTTCATTTTTATAATAGCTCCAACCCCCACACGTCAACAGGGGATGGGGTCTTGAACTACCACAGAAAAATTTCTTGCCCCCAAAAACCTCCACATTCCAAATTTGGTTCCATTTGCTTGATTAGTTCCCGAGTAATGCAGAAATTTGTGTTTCATTTGTATGGAAGCCCCTCTTCCTCCCTTCCAGAAGGCGAAGGAGTCCAAACCACCTTAGAAACATTTATCTTCTTCAAAAACCTCCACATGCCAAATTTGGTTCCATTTGCTTTATTAGTTCTCGAGTTATGCAGAAATTTGTGTTCCATTTCCTTCTCATATGGCGGAAGAGTCTCAAATCACCATAGAAACATTGCTCTCCGTCAAAAACTTCCACATGCCAAATTTGGTTCCATTTCTCTGATTAGTTCTCGAGTTATGCAAGGATTTGCGTTTCATCATTTGCGTTGTTTGGGACCCCCCCCCCCCTTTCAGAAAAGGGAGTGGTCTCAAATCAACATAGAACCATTGTTTGTCTTCAAAAACCACCACATACTATATTTGGTTCTATTAGCTTGGTTAGTTCTCGAGTCATGCAGAATATTGTATTTCATTTGTATCGGAGTCCCCCTCCCTTAAGAATGGGGAGGGGTCTCAAACCAACATAGAAACATTTGTCTGCGAAAACGACCACATGCTAAATTTCGTTCCGTTTGCTTGATTAGTTCCCGAGTAATGCAGAATATTGTTATTTTATTTGTATGGATTCTCAAGGTACCATAGAAACCTTTCTTGTGTTCAAAAACTCACACATGCTAAATTTGGTTTCTTTTTCTTGATTAGTTCTCGAGTTACGTAGAAATTAGTGTTGTATGGGAGCGCCCCTTTCCAGGGAAGGGAGGGGTCTTAAACTATCATAAAAACCTTTCCCGGCTCCAAAAATCCCTGCATACAAAATTTCACGCCGATCGGTTCAGTAGTTTTCGAATCTATTTGATTCAGACAGACAGACAGAAATCTATTTTTATATACATAGATAGATACCCAAATTTGTCTTCCCGCACGGAGCTCCATAGTTGGGTGAAATGAATTTAATTTTGGGTTCTTTGTTTCTTCCGTGTAGAGTTGCATTAATAAAAATATCAGCTTAGAGAAGGTTATGAGGTTAATTGCAGTAACCTCAGCTCGAAATGGGAATTAAAAAGAGGATTTAAAGGATGTCCACTGTTAAATTGCATCACTTTAAACTCATCCTTAAAAACAAGTCTCTCAACCGATTGTTATGAAATATTCAGGGAATAAAATACAATGTATAATCTTGGTGAAGATTTTTTTATTTCACTTTATTACTTTACCACAACTAACAACTCGAACTTTCTTCTTAATACCATGCATAAGATTTTGTACAACGCTTGAAACGACATTTTTTCCGCTTTCAACCATGACTTCAACTTTTCCTGTTCTGTAGTGACAACTTCAGGATGCTTACGAAGTTCGTGCGATTCGTGCCAATATTTTTCAATTGGCCGCAACTCTGAAGAGTTTGGAGGGTTGAAATCCTTCGGCATGAAATTGACACCATTTGTCTTGTACCACTCCAGAACATTCTTGGAGTAGTGACAAGATTCCGGCCAAAAAATTGACGAGGTGCGTGTGCAAAATGTTATCGCGCACTTGCTGTCCCTTCGACTCCATTTTCGAAACTACGATACATTTCACAATAAAACTCACGCAGTGTAAACAATACACGCTGAGGTCATTTCAGCCAAAATTTCGTTGAAATCAACCCAAAGGGCGACAGCTTACTGAAATTGATGCAATTTAACTGTGGACACCTTTTAAGAATATCACATTCACTCAAATTTGGCGTGGTTAAACCAATAAATTACAGATCAACCGACCTGTCAATTTAACGTGACAGAACCGTAATTGTAGAGTCATTGAAAAATGGTTGCTTGAAAGTCATCAGTTTTTAACAAGCCTAGCTCATTACCGGTACCATCTGCATCCCCTATGACATGATAATTAATCGGCGTGATTCAGCTAATATTTGCATTTCCCTTACTCAGTCCTCTGCTGAAATCCGTCCGTAAGCAAATATTAATCACTCGTGCTAGACTCATTCTGATTCAAAAGTTCAAAAAGCATTCTTCGATTCGCTTCAGTAGGTATGTTTGTCTATCGAACGCCTGTCAAATTGTCAATACCATAAGTACGAGTCTATAAGATGCAAATCAGTACACCACAAAACTCAAGCAAATCTCAAGAGGCCTACGAAAATATTTAATCAACGATGTCACACAATCATCACGGAGTAGAACGAATAAAAGAAGAAGAAAAACCAAAACGGGGAGTGAAATGGTTTGTGTCTTTATCTCATGCTTATTTTTTGTCGTACTTTTAAATCAGTACCTACTTACCTACCAACCAGTAGTCGAAGAACCCTAATTTAAATGTCGACGCAGCGTGGCAAAAGATGAGGAAATGAATTAGGCGACTGAGCGGTGGAGGCAGTTGTGTTTCATCATTTTTTGTTTCCTCCTTTTCAGGATGATGCATTTTTTTTATCTGCGTTCACAAAAAATTACCCTCGTACCCAATTTGCATCCTGTGCGATGCATTTCGTGGTTTTGACTAAGGCATTATCCCACCGTAACAAGCTGCTGTTGTTACAGTTCCCGCAGGAGGATTTTTTTCGGGGTTCGTAGTTAAGGGATTCCTTTTGGGTAATTTAAATTTTCTCAGGAAGGATGTGAAATGTGTATTTTCTAGGCTTTGGGCGCTTGAGTGGCATTTGCAGCGTGTAATCGCAACTTCCTTGGATTATGGCATGCCGCTCGAAGACTTAAGCAATTGATCAACGTCAGTGGATTACTGATTCTGAATCAGCCAAACAGACCGATTACAACTTAATAAATTACATTAACTATTCCGTGTCCGTCTCGATGCAATTTGAGTTGAAAATTGAAAAATATTAAGCAACATTGAATTGCTTTTCAAGCATCTTCTCCTCGCTTTTCTCCGCACAAAAAAAAGACACGACGTAGTGCCAAATTAAAATATCATAATTGAAACATAATTCATTCCAACCGAAGCAAGAGCACCAGGACCTACGAAGCGAGGAGAAAAAACAACTTTCAGAATAAAAATAACAAACTGTCTTAGAACCGGAACGCGAGTCGGGGGGGAAAACGCGAACTCAAAATGAACTAATTACACACGAGATAAGACTAGAGTCGACTACCAGAGGCAGAGGCAGAGGCGGCAGTATGGCCACGTGGAACCCCGCGCACCCGCATGGCGAAGGGAGGCGGGAAATTATGCATGCTTTATGGCTGTGGTCGAGCAGATAAAGTAAAAAATTCAAATGAAATTAAAAAATAATAACACACTTGTCTTAGGAAGAATGTCTTATCCACTGCCACCGCCGTCGCCTTCGCCACCGCGTTGATGGAGATGAAGTGCGTGGTTTGACAGCCGGGGTGCAGAAGACCCAAGTGGTTCCATTAATTTTTCACCGAATTTGCATATTAATCATAATTGTTTCGGAGTTTTCCATGCTAGGCGTGAAGGAGATGGAATAATAAGAATTCGGGCAAAGTAAGACGTGTACTGTTAAGTGAGCAGTTTATGATTTTGTACCTAATTTTTACTGCAAATCAAACTGTGTTTCAGGACAAACTAAAAAAATAGTAGGATGGAACCAAGGTTGCCACATTATTCGTTCTCTTCTCTTATTTTTGCCAAAACAATCTTTATATCTGTGTTTAACTGCAGAAAATCTTGGCATAAATCTTTGTTTCAAACTTTGTTTTGTAAACGTAGAATGGAAAACTTTCAGATGCTTAAATGCTAAGTCTGATGCTAATGAACTTAGAAAACGGTCTTTACAATAGGGCTTAAGTGCACTTATCGGTTTCCCTACGTACCGAGCAAAACGAATCTTTTTCCACAGGAAATATACGAGGGATTCATGTTCTCGGGAAAAATCGATTATTGCACTTAAGCCCTTTTGACACGCCAGTATTGACATGATAATGAGTCATGAGGTGGTTGTTTTGATTACTAAAAGTTTAAGGTTAGGTGAACACTATCGGAACGAAATTAACAATCAACCATTGTTGTGATGATTTTTTTAAATTTTGATTCTAGTTGTGATATAAATGTTAGCTGAATAACACCTCCTTCCGCTTTCATTTAGGTAATACACTCAGTAGCAAAAAAAACAGCCGAGCAAAATTTTGTTCCAAAAATACGCGTTGTTCAACCCTATGTAACTTTGTCAATTATCAATATATTAGCCTGAAATTTTGACAACACTCTAATCAATGTAACCATGCTGAACTATCGGTGCAAAAACAAAGCCGAGGCGAATTCATCTTATTAAAGTCTGTATTCGATGAAATTTGGACACACGCAATTGTTCGTAACTTTTTAGCGTGTGGGTAAACATTATTGAAATTTTAACTGAATGTATTTCATTGTGTTCTGTCAATTGTGTAATAAGTTTCGTGAAAATCGGTCGAGTGATTTCAGCGATGGCTTTGAATGAAGAAATAGTGCGCCAACAAATTTTGGACACTCACTTCGAAAACACAAACGCTTCTCATCGATGGATCGAAAAACAGCTCGGAATCGCACATTTAACCGTATCTCATTAGCATTAGCATAAGCATTGACGTTTGCACACCTCGTGGATGGAGCTACGATGAGGAATAATTCGTTGAAGATATTGCGTGCCACCATGAAACGCAACCAGTTACCGATACGTTTTTTCCCGCAAAAATCTCCACGAAGACACTCCTCGATCGCTCACCTGGCCATGTCCATGCAACCGTTGGTGATAGGGAGGATTTGTTATCTACCTTAAGAAGACACGGAGAACCCACGTAGACTTCAGTAGATATCAAAGGAAAACGGAAACGAATAGTTGGAGAGAATAGATTAACAGAATGCCCTGTTTGGTGTACAGAATAGAAATTTAATCAAAAATGGTCGTTGGAAGCATCTAGTCTAAGAAGGTTAAGTGATGCTCCATTTCTCTTCAAAACGGTTGGAACTTTAGCATTAACTATAGTCCTAGCTCCTTAAAGCTTATGGTTATAGCGCCATTACTCGCTCTCTGAAAAGAGAAGAATGTCCGAAAATATAGGAACGGATAGTGAAAGAGAACTAGTCAGAATGAAGCCAAAAACAATATATACTGTCACACCCAAAATCACGTCCAAATTCTACATTTACAACAGCTTCTTCGATGAAATCAGCTTCACAAAAGTGGTGAAAGAACAAACCTTTTACCCACATAATCTCTTCATAATAATATAATTGAATGTAAAAAGGAAAAAATGGAAAGAGCTCACCAATATTTCAAAGACGTCCGCGTTCCCGTTTGTAACCAAAGTGATGATTATCCAAAGTCGGTTCGTCAGCTTCTTAAACCAATAGAGGTGTTCTCTAAGCCAAACTTCCCCAGGTGGCTGTCCCCTATCAGGCTGACCTCGCAGTTCCCTGTCGCTGCGCTGTCGCAATCATTCCAGTAAGTCTACCAGTTCCGGACATACCAGAGTCAAACGCAATCATATTTCCGAACCAGTTTTCCCACAATTGCGAGACTAAAGATCATCCCGGTGCACTTTTCTTTTTGATCTTGAAAGCAATCGACAAATTTAATTATAAATCCTTGGGCCACATCGGTACTCGTGGAATGTCAAATGAATTGAACAAAACAACACTCCACAATTCCTTCTGGAGCTAATTTTCACATTGAATGCACTGAATTGCGTTGTTAATAATCTGGCTGGGACGATAGTTCCTAAAACTCCATTTAACTGGCCGGCCGACAGTTCAGGATTTTTAACCGCACTTTGAACCCCTTGAAAGTGTCACTACACTGTTCGATTCTCCATCTCGCACATTCAATCGTATCTCATGTGATCAAAACGTTCAAGGACCGTAAGACAACCGAGCGGAAAAATGGTAGTGGCAAAAAACGTGGCACATCAAATCCGGAGAAGGCCAGGATGGTATTGAACCAATTTTTGGCCGGATTTGGCCGTCTTAGACTGGTACAAAGATAATAATGTAGTTTTTGTACCAAAAGACGTCAACCCTCTAAACACTCCGGAACTTCGCCCAATTGAAAAATGTTGGGTAATCATGAAGGCAAAGCTCGTTAAAACTCCAAAACTGATAGAAAATGAACTTGAACTAAAGAAAGTGTGGTTAAAAGTAAGTAAGCAAGTCGGTCCTATCATTGCCCAAAATTTGATGAAAGGGGTCAAGGCAAAGGTGCGGGCATTTGGGTTGGGAGAAGAGGTTCAATAAACCAATGATGTCAAAACTGTATTTCCAGAAAGTTTGAAAAGAATCGGGCTCAAGGAAAATTTTTGATGACCTATTTTGTGTGTCCAAATTTCATCGAATACAGTCTTTAATTCGACGCAAACCTGTATGATGACAACGCCTCGTTTTTGTTTTTGCACCGATTGTTCAGCATGGTAAATATCGGGTGAAAAAGGGAAATACTCATGTTGGAGCGTCAACTTTGGCGCCATTAGTTCAAAATAGTCAAAATAGTTCAAATTTTGTCCACATAGTCAACTCTCAATGATAACCTACAGAAACCCTAGAAGGATTATCTTATGGAATGTCTTAAAACTGTTCATGGAATCTTTGGGAAATTCTAAAAAAATCCAAAATATTCTATCAACTTTTTTTGGAGAAATCACTGTCTGTCATCTGTCTCTGTAGTACCAGTGTCAATTGTTTCCGTTTGCTTCATGGGACTACAACAGCACACTGAAACTAGAGCTGGTTAAAAGTCCTAAAATGTACTCAGTTTTTAAATTTGAGGTTTTCAGTGGATAAGCAATTGCCAAAAAATTTTAAAAATCTTAGTTTAAATCAAAAATCTGTAATGTTTACGTACAGATATCTGTATAGAAAAATGAACTAAATCTGTGCAAAAAAAAATGAATAAAATCTGTGCAAATCTAGATAAATCAATGCATGTGGCAACCTTGGATGGAACTGTACACACTCTGATTATTTTACAGAAATCTGTAAAAATTTTCCTGAATTCTCAACAGCTGAACGTTTGGTAACCCGATTTTACGGATTTCGGTAAAATTTTACCAAAATCCGGTAATTTTTTTACAGCTGTCTGTAAAATTTCAGTGAAATCCGTTAAATCGGATTACCGAACGTTCAGCTGTTGAGAATTCGGTAAAACTTTCTGAAAAAAAAATCTAAGTGTGTAGTATTTAATAAGGTGTAGAATTACCAGTATCGAACAATTACGTAACGATAACATTCGAAAACAATAAAACCCTGCCAATTTAGAATTCGGCGGTTGGTAAATGACTAGACTATGCGTACCATTGCACAGGGGTACAGAATGCGAATTTAGGTGTAAGATACATTTTCAGCCTAGGTTTGAAGTTTTGGAGCAAAATTGTCTTCCACAAAGTTGTTTCTTATAACAAGGCGCTTCTTTTGGTGTGAAAAAAAAAATTAGAGTGGTGCTTATTTGCCGAGAAATCGAAATTCTGCCTTTTTTATTTGCAGAAATAAAGGCATACATTATTCAAAAAAGTTGAAGAATAAATAATTTCAAGCAACTTTGAAGGTATATTTTTTTCTGTACCTTGTGATATGACCGAATTAGAGCTTTCCAGCTGCAATCTGGACCACTGTGATCTCATCAACAAGCTCTAACTAGCGTAACTAACTATAAACGGATGAGCTACTATAATCAAACAACAAAAGAATCCTATAGCGAAATTACTCATCATTAATATTGAAACTAAAAGCTTTCTGCAGGACAGTTTCCCTTTGGTGTCTCTACAGAAAAAGCAGTTTTTGCTCTAACTTTTTTATTTCAAATTTGCCAATAACGTTGCCTTCAGTAGGGATGCAATTCTCCTCGGTGCTAGCAGGGTGCTTAGTGAAAAGGTACTCCGCACATTGGCAAACGCAAACTCACCCGAGAGATTTTTGTTTCGTTTACACTCTCTGCTAGACATCAATAGTTGAGTGACATCAAAGTGTCTGTCGTTTGCACCCTCACCACACAACTGGCCGGAGCGTGTGAGTGATCTCTGAGGAGCACCGAAGAGAGCAGAATTATTTCACTGGGGAGAGCCGCCTTGGTGAGAATCTGTATTGTCAGTTTTATACCGCAACACTTGAATTTGAATTTTTTTTACAATGTTACTGATTTCTTAATGTTCTTCGTCTTCTATTCGGCGTGTCCAAGCATTATAGCATATTGTTTATCGCAATTAGCGGATTGCCAGTCTCTCACAACTTAATGTTTTAGATGTACTTCCACATTTATTAAGCTTTCGAAGCCAATCACCAATGCATGAATTTGTATAGTGTGTGGCAAGCACAATGATACTGTTATGCCCAGGGAAGTCGATATTTATTCAAAGTCGACTGGACTGGAAATCGAACCCGCCTCGTCCGGATTGATAGTTCCGTGTCCTTACCGACTACGCTATCTGAGGCCCATAATTCGTATTGTTCATCTATGATATTCTGAAAGTACAATAAAAGAACCGGGAGTCGCGAAAAACCTTCGGACTGTACTTTCTTGTTCCCGTTTTCCAGCGATTTTTTCTTAATGTTTGAATCAAGGTTTCACTCACGTTAGTGTGGTGTAGTCCTTTTTCGCTCTTTCACTCTTCGTCGTTCACACTGCAGTGAGTGTATGAATCCTCAGGCGGCGAACTGTAAATTCTCTCCCTCTCTACTGTGGTGTTAGGAAAAAATCTCCGTAGAGACTGAGTGAGATTCACCAAAGAGAGCAAGAAATGTACACCCGGGAGATTCTCCCCAGAAAAATTGCAACCTGGTCTTCAGATGATTTTTTTAAACTAGTTTTGACGTGTGAATCTTGCCGATGTCTCTTACACGCCCTTTTCAAATGTGTTTTACTCAATTTCAAAAAATAACCTATTTCCAGCTTTCAGACATGATATGCAATAATAAAAACCCTTGCAAATGCTGTTAAAACATATTTTTTTGGTTTGCCCAACTAGAAAAACCAACATTTGAAAAAATCCTATTTTGTTTACAAAAACCATGATGATTTTTATAGGGACACCCTAGGGGGGAGACAACTTAATCTTGCTTTGATTTTAATGTCAATACTATGAGTATTAGTGAAAATAATAAAATTATAATATCATTATACGGTATTATGATATCATAAACTGTCAATTCAAAGCTATTATTTTATTAACAGTGTATAGTTATCACGCATGGTTTGCTTTTTTTTTAATTTGTTGACGTACGGCGGAGTCGTCACCTGGTGGCAAGTCAATGTCGTTCAGCTTTGGTTCAGCACATTGAGCGGTTTACTTATGTTGGAAGCAAAAATATTGTGACATCACCATAATCAGCTGTTACGTATAAAAAGGTAAACATTGAGACGAAACACAAACACCATTATACATTTCCACATCTCACGAATACCAATAAGCCACGGACAATCTGTCAAACTAACATGTACACTAGCCTGGGACACGGACATATGAAATAAAAAAATATTCACTCCCTATTAATTTTTGAAAGCCTTTTGGGTCTTATAATAACTGTGCAAAATTTTAGCTCAATCGGTGAAACTATATTTTTGCGCACGAGGTTTTAATTTTACAAAGGATTTTATATGGGAAAACTTACTTTTACATAGAATAATCTGGCGAAGTGACCCGTTGCCATCTAAAAATAAGTGAACCAAATTTTCTTCTTGGAAATTTTCCATGAAAACTTTTGTTCCAAGACCGCAAAGCGATCCAATGATTGTGGAAAAAGTTATTCAGCTAAAACTGATTACAATCCAAACGAACGGCTCATTGAACTGTTTTTCCTAACAACACTGCCACTGAGTGGATTTCAAAACAGATTTGAATGTTGTCTCAACTTCTCTTAGAATGGCTTCAGATTTCGAGAGGAAATAGTGATTGCGTGCCTTCCTGAGTAAGTTGCGAAGATGTCGCAATTTAGAGGTCCACCACGATTTGTTGAAAGTTGAGTTAACCGCACGTCGTTTGCGCGGTGAACCGCGGTGAAGAAGGTGAACCCGCCAAATACACCAGAACTTCGTCCGATCGAAAAGTTTTGGGCGATAATGAAGAAGAAGTTGAAGAAAAGCGGTAAAACATTCAAAACCGATGAAGCTTTGAAGAAAAACTGGGAGAAATTGTGTAAGGAAGATGGACAAAGCCTCGCCCAAGATCTCATGAGCAGTGTTAAGAGAAATGTACGAGCATTCAGCTTGGGGGAGGAAACTTAATAAATAAATTATGCCAAAGCATAGTTAATATATAGCTTTTTAATTCCTGAAAATTTTAAAAGTATCCGATTCAAAATGAATTTTTGGTGAACATTTTTGTGTGTCTCATTTTTTCCGAGTCCAGTCTTTAGTAGGCAAGTCAGTTGTAAGATGTAAATATTAGTCTTAGGTAGTACGGTAGATTAGTTTAGTTTAGTTTAAAAAAACAAAATCTCAAACAAACAATTCCACTTTAGTGGTAAACCTTTCAAAGGCCTAGAAAACTTAAAATTAAACTAACTTAAATTTTAGAAACAACAAATAATGTTAAATAAAGACAAATTTATGATGCTGTTTAAAGTCTTCGAATGCGTATGTTTCGTCATTCATTATGATACAAGAAATTTGTGTAAAGATCCTTAGCACAATTTTTTGCAGTGAAAATTTGATTGTCATTACGGTTGAGTACCTTTTTCACTTTGTACGCATTCAGTCGTTGCCTCTTCTTCACTTTTTGTACGTATGTTTGTTACTTCCCAACTTTGCGAGCCACACAGGGATTTTTCTCAATAATAGCTACCACCTTGCTGTCCATTTATCGGAAGAATACTTTTCGATTTGTTCCACTTCCAATTTTCCGAACCAAGCGCTTGTCAAATGAGTTGCAAACACAAAACACGGCACTGATTGGTACTTTTAGTTTCTTGACAAGATCGCGTATCGATAAACTCTGATTTTGCTGCTGTTCACTTCCACTTGATTCGACGCCATTTCACTGAATGTAACAAGAATGTAAACATGTTGTACCACGAAATAAAGTGGAGAGTTTTAACTATAAGGGAGAAACGTTTCAGCGATCCGTGGAATAATTCATAATCTACAAAAAAAAAGTGTTCGAAATTTAACGTGGACAGGCTTTACTAACAGAGAGAAGAAATTTCATAATTTTATTTTACGTGGAAGATGACATTTGTGCTCAAGAAGTTTTAAGCCAAGACTTAGTTATATGCTCACCTTAAACACTGTTAGGCGAAAATTTCGATAATCTAATAAAAAAGAAGTTCTAGCCTAAATAACCCAAAAAGCAATTATTCTTTTTCTTTCAATCATTCTCTTCACTCACGTCACATTCCATCGTCGTCCTCTACTGAGGAAACAAAAAATGGCACGCGACAACTAGCTACAATAAGAGCAAGAACGACATCCTCATCAGCTGTTGACTGCTCTATTTGTTCAACATTTTTTAATCTTAACCCCATACTCTTTCGGGTTAACGCTTTTCCACTCGCCCTTAAATCGAATGTTCGCCAACAAAAGAAATCCTTCCACGCAACACGCGACAAATCCATGTGCCACATTGGGTTGACATCAAAAGAGGCTGCTCGGTAGTTTTCGTTCCCCTTCATCTAGGACCAGCGCCAGAACAGAGAAGGGTGACGAATGCCGACTTACAAAAAGTGATGTAATTTGACTCCAAAACGAGATTAAATCATCAATGAATGAATTGAATTTCCGGGTATGACGAGGACGTCGCGCGACCGCAAAAATCTCCAAACTTGCACCGTTGATTCGGGCTGGAAGATAAAGCGGATGACACATGTCACATGGTGGGACGGTACTTATCGGTCTGTGGTGGTTGAATCAGATACGTACCTTACTCGTAATTAAGGGTTTTAATAGGTGGAAATGTTCATATATGGAAATGATTCCTCCAAGGGTATCACGGGATTATGATGTTCATCTGAAAATTTGAAGCGATAGCAGAACAACCGTATCAAGTTACACACTAGAATTGAATTGCAACTACAACGGTTCTCGAAAACTGCGGCATGGAAACCTACACAATGTCAAATTGTTTGAATGGCATAAGCAAAGGTGCTGAGCATGACAAATAGCATAACAAACGGAATTTTATCTAAGTGCATATAAATCATTTCCCGTCCTTGAGAAACACTAATGAGTATATCTTAAATATATTAATCAGCACGATTGAAAGTCCCATCAATGTATTAACTTTTCTCTCGAATGCATGATTTAAAACTCACCAGCGTATTTAAAAGCGACTAAACTATAATGTACATATAACATGCAATGTTAATATGTTAATGGATCCACTTCACATTTTCTCCTCTACTCAGCCGGTAGAAATCTGGGTTAATAGCAGCTGGATCTTTGGAGCAAAAAGTATCCATATACTATCACCGCTAAGTGCTCTTATTATCCTGCTCTGTCAACTAAGCTTGACTATGCTAAAAGCCAGCCAGGTGGAAATCCCGCGGAACAGCATTGTTAGTGCGAATGAAGGGCTGAGCAAAATGTTGGCATAGAAAAATGGCCGCTTCGAAAACGCTTTAAGGAACATGTAAATTTTCTTTAATGAAAAAAAAACAATTAAGTACAGTGTCAAAAAGGGTCACAGAGTTTTGTTTTTATTTTACCAGGTAAAGGGTGTTTCGATCAAAAATTGGTCGACTTAAACTTGACGCATTTCCTTTCATCTTGCATTAAAAAAATTTCACACCCTTCATTTTGAAGATGTGTGCGTGTAGCATCATGCCTCTATTTTGATTTTGAGATTAGCACTTCAGTTATCAAAATGTCGTCGAAGGAAGAGAAGCAAAGCATCAAAATTTTGCACGTGCATGGTGAAAATTCAAACTAGTCTCACGCCAAGTTGACGAAATTGTTGAATGTAGCTTAATCAACTGTCACCAACGCACAGTGGTCGGAGATGGTCAAATCACGAACTTAATTGTATAGCGCCTTTAATATTAACTTTATCCAAAAATGTCTGTAGACGAATTGTTGACATATATCTGTTATGCGCATAGGCTTGGTATTTTAAAAAAATCCATCGCCTACTATGAAAAAAAATAAAAAAACTAACTTGTTTTCCTTTATAGATAGAAAGATATTTTTTTAAGCAAAGTTGTGAGATCTACTCAAAATATGAAACTTTGTTGAAAACAAAAAAATCTATATCAAGTAGTTTTGGAGATATAAGTCATTTTGGCAGACAACCCCTTTAAAATTAGCTTTTCTTCCCCTAACTTATCATATATACATTTTTTATGCAAACTATGATTTGAACTAATGTAAACAACGTAAAATCACATGTTTTGGTGAAGGAAACATGTACATCAATGCATTTGTTGAAAAGTTAGAGCACTTTTAACTTCATTTTACTGCAATTTTGACTGTATATAAGAAGAAGGTGGCAAACCGGGAACAAGAAAAGTTATTTTTATTAAAGTTTAGACTTGGTTCTTCAAACTATTTAAGGTTTGATTAAGCGCCAATTCATAAATGGCTAAGTACGATCACGTTGAATGATTGCACGTTTTTAACTTTTTTCTATACAAGAATGAGCAAGTTACCTAAATTTTTGTAATGCTGCTTGCACATTTTAGAACCAGATATGATCAAACATAGTCATAATCAGTGAAGAAATGTTTTGGGGTATTCAAAGGTGTTTGTATGGGAAATTGTGTGGAAGTGTATTTCATTTCGTTTGGAGTCTTTTTCTTTTATTCAAATAACACAATTGTTTTGTTACTGCGTATTTCAAAACAATACAATACAGAAACTGTTCGTTAACTGGGTGCTATTTAACTGGGCGTTCGCTAAAAAAACAAGTAGATAAGTTTCGTAGAGGATTAAAAAATTGCTAAAATGTACGAAATTGAGTCGCAATTCCATAAAAACAAAGTCAAACATTTTGCACAATGGGGTGCAGAATAAGCTACATCGCTATAACGCATAAGACATAAAACATTATTTAATGTATGTATTGTGCAATGCTGTATCTAAACCGAATTCTGATCGAACGCCCCTCGAAATTTATTTACATCTGAAATGACAACCCAGATAACGAGCAGCATCCGCTAACTGGGCTATTCAGTTGGCCCAGTTAGCGAACTGTTGCTGTATATTGTACATTAATTGAATCATAACGTCAACATATCAATAATTTTATTTATCATCTGTATCGTTTTCACTGTACAAAAAATCTAGCTTATACTTTGCATTTTCGGAAAACTCCTTGTCTTTTTTTGGGGACTTTGCCCTCAAACTGGCAATAAGTGGGTCTGAAGAAACCAATACTGCAAGAATGAGATCACCGTTTGTAATAGCTCGTGATGTTTTCCGGGTGTGTTCTAGCCTGAACCTTTTGTTACTTTATTAAGCGACTTTTGCGCTTCTTCAGACAATTGTCCGATAGGAACACGAAAATGAAGAATTACATCGGCACCGTGCATCAATATTTTATGGACAGTAGCGGGCAAATAAAACCAAGGATATGTGGATACCAACAACCGAGCAGTTTCTAGACAATAGTTTTTGAACTTGAACGAATTAATATCCCTTGCAGAAGAAATAACCTGTAATATTGATGAGCACCGTTTGATTGCCTCCTCGTCCATACCCAAAATCTCTGCAGAAACTTCAGTATTCTCAAAAAACCGTCACGCTATGTTCCCGTCATTTGACGTGCCTGCTCCATTACCACGTGGCATGTCAACGATTAGTCCTAGTTTTTGTTTGAATTGCTGCTGGATAATTTGCTTGCGGTCCTTAACTTTTTCTAAGTCAGGTTCCCTGCAACGCCATTTTTTCACTTCCAACTTATAGCCCACGCGAAGAAAATATTCAAAAGATCGGTAAAAGTTATTAGATATAGGATTGATTGTAGAGTTTTGAAATAAAATGTTGGACCCAGTTTCAGCCCTGACTGGAGCGATGAAGAAGATGTTTGCGTCCGTTTTGGTACTATCTTCATCATCAGCAAACTTTTTGTTTATATTGACTGTGCCCGGTACTTCCATTTCACTGTGAGGATAGCGTTCATTAGGTCTGAGTCCGAATAATCGTCTAATGGAGTTGCTTCCAAAATCCGCTGGGCAGTGTGATCTAGAAGCGCTTGTAGCTGAATTTCAGCTACAGTTTCCTCGACCTGGAATAAGCAGGTTTTCTTAGCAGTTAGAACTCTGTCATAGCTGGGGTAAGGATCACAGTTTCGGATCCTGGCTTGTGTTCACAATTGATTATAATCATATTTACTCAGGCTCAAGTTAATAGTTCACACACACACAGCAACCGCATCAAGCGCACTGTAATGAACAATAGCTTTGGATTTTATCTTGTTAATATGATGAGGCACATCATAAGGACTGAATTCCGCTTCCTGTAACAATGATTGTGTAACACTTTTTTGCCCAGCATTGTTGAATTTAATTTGAGCAGCATAAAGCAATTCTTCTGTGTCGTAATTTGTACAAAGGCCCATCGTTTTCCTTCGCTTAACGATTTAAGAACTATCCTTAAAAGAAAGTGGTTTATGCCACGCTCCGAGCTTGAACCTGAGCTGGATGGCAACTGCTCCAACATATGGAGTGGCAATTCAAACGATTCATCCATAAAACGTACATATGCCGCCAACCCTTTGCTCGGCGTCCTATTATGATTTAACCACAGTTCATCGAACCGTTTACTCAAGTAATGGACACATTCTTCAACTTCTTTGCAACTTCGGGCATAGTGTTTTATGCGAACGAATAATAAAGTTGTATATTTCAAGACTTTTGATCGATTAATCTCCCTTGACTTTCCGCCAAATCGAGAATATTTCCCGTTTGACAACTGGAACTAGAAAAACTCCAAAAAATTTCATCAGAGGTTTAAAAAATATAAAAATGGACCTGTATTAGGAATGTTATTTTCTAAAACAAGCCTACCTGCGTTAGCTGAAGCCATTTTGATTGAAAGCTCAGCTGTTTTCGTATGATTTGACAAACACACTACGTATTAATCGCGCACGAACTGAATATATTCTGAAATAACTATAACAAAAGGCTGCCTACTTATTGTAACTACTAGTTTCATTGTTAAAATGTAAACATAGGAGCAGGACTACTTGATCGACATGTTTGGGCCTGTTCATAAACCACGTGTACTCATTTTTGAGACAACCACCGCCCCCTCGTAGACTTTTCTCCATACAATTTTTTGAAATTTTGTATGGAGTGTAGACTTTGACCAACACCCCCTCCCACCAGAAAAGTCTACTTGGTTTATGAATAGCCCTTTTCATATTTTTCCCTACAAACCTCTGAAGCTGCTTTGCAAAATTAAGGGGACTTGCTCGTTCTTGTATAGAAAAAGTCACAAACATGCAATCATTCAACGTGATCGTACTTAGCCATTTATGAATTGGCGCTAATCAAACCTTCAATAGTTTGAAGAACCAAGTCTAAGTTTCAATAAAAGTAACTTTTCTTGGTTCCCGGTTTGCCACCTTCTTCCTTATATACAGTCAAAATTGCGGTAAAATGAAGTTAAAAAGTGCTCTAACTTTTCAACATATGCATTGATGTACATGTTTCCTTCACCAAAACATGTGATTTTACGTTGTTTACATTAGTTCAAATCATAGTTTGCATAAAAAATGTATATATGATAAGTTAGGGAAGAAAAACTAATTTTAAGGGGTTGTCACCAAAAATGACTTATATCTCCAAAACTACTTGATATAGATTTTTTTGTTTTCAACAAAGTTTCATATTTTGAGTAGATCTACAACTTTGCTTAAAAAAATATCTTTCTATCTATAAAGGAAAATAAGTTAGTTTTTTTATTTTTTTCATAGTAGGCGATGAATTTTTTTTAAAGATACCAAGCTATGCGCAACACATATGTGAACAATTCGTCCACAGACACTTTTTGGATAAAGTTAATATTAAAGGCGCTATACAATTAAGTTCGTGATTTGACCATCTCCGACCACTGTGCAACGTATTAAACGTGTTCGGTGAACGTTTGTCAACAGCGGAACCCCAACCTCTTCGTCCGAGGTATCGCAAAGAAGCTGGGAGTGGCACTTACATTGCGACCGGAACCGTCAACCAGGAAATTTATATGAGCGAGTTCCTACAAAAACGTCGACTGCCTTTCCTGCATCGACACAATTGTTCCGTTCTATGTTGGACGGATTTGGCATCTTGCCATTACGGAGAGGCCATGGAGTGGTATGCTGCCAACAACGTTCAAGTTGTGCTCAAAGACAAAAACCTTCCCAAAACGCCAGAGCTCCGCTCAATCGAACAATATTGGGCCATCGTCAAGCGGAACCTTAAGAAGACACAAAAAGCTGTTGTGAGCGAGAAACAGTTCAAGGCAAACTGGTGTTCTGCGTAGAATGAAGTGGACAAGGAGACTGTACATAATCTTGAGGCAGGTGTTAAACGAAAGACCCGGCAATTCGCATTCGGTAAATATTTCTATTGTATTCTGTATTAACTGAACTTGAAAAAGAAGAAGAATTTGTCTTATTAATGAAAACTTTGATCGTCTAACACACATTCCTGTTAAACCAAGAGTTGCTCGGAATGATGACGTAGGACTACATAAATGTAAACCATTCAGATTGTGCGATGCAAATATTCTTTGCATCAACCCTCTCAGGCCTGAAATTGTTATTATACAAGCAATTTAGCGTGTTCTGATTGAATTGGTGCTCAATATCATAGAAATGATTGAAAAAGATAGGATATATTTACTCAAGATGTGCTAGGTCGTCCTAAATGTCCTGGAATTCAGAACATAAGATCAACAGCTGTAACACTATCTTTAAAATGTTATGATATGTATCCAACAGACATTATGAGATAGTCTTGAAATATTCATGCCAAACAAAATAACTCAACTTTGGGTAGTCCATAAAGCTACCGTTACAATTGTAGACTTTATGTTTTGGATGACCTTAAACTAACAAGATTTTCCTATGATGTCTGTGAACGTTTCAGAATATTCATTGAACATGTTTGAATAATTATCGTAGTTTTGAATAGCCAAAGAGGCTACGGTTACTACTGTTTATCTTAAGTTCTGAATTCAAGTCAGTTTTTATGAACTTCAACATCCCAAGATAATCTGATAAAGAATGGTGACCTTACCGAAGATTCACTGAATGTGTTTGAATGCATATCGTCACCTTTCATAGATTATAACTTCTGAAGTCAAGGGCAGTTTTGGTGACCTAGAACATCCCAGGATATCTCATTATATCTGTTTACCTTCCAGAAGACTCACTTAAATAGATCAAATACATATTGTATTTGTCCAGAAAGCTACAGTTACAGCTGAAGATTTTAAGTTTTGAATTCCAGGATAGTTTGGATAACCTAGAAGATTATGTCATAATGTCTGTTGGTCTTCCAAGATATTCAATGAATATGTTCAATACACAGCATAGCTTTGAATAGCCCAGAATGCTTCTGTTGCAACTGCATGTTTTAATATCTGATGTCAAGGATAGTTTGGATGACCCAGAACATGTCGTATTGCTTTATAATGTTTATTGATCTTCAATTATATTAATTCAATATGTTTGAATGTTTATTGTAAATTTATATTGCTTCGAAAATTATTGTTAAAACTGTAAATCTGAAGTTTCGAACACCAGAATAGTTTGGATGACCTAGAGGATCAGGAAATTATAAAATATTGACTTTTCAAAAGTTTTATTAAATATATTTGAATACATATAGTCACCTTATAAAGCCCAAAAAAGCTACTGTCACAACTGTGGATGTTACGTTTAAAGCTTAAGGACAATTTGGATGGCCTAGAACATCCCAAGATTGCCGCATTATATCATTTGATCTTCTACACTATATAATGAATATGTTTTTAAATACATATTGTTCCTTTGCATACTCCAAAACCTTCTGTTACAACTGTAGATCTTATGTCCTGAACTCAAGGACAGTTTGGATGACCTCGATCGTTCCAGTGTATGGAATAATTGTTTACGTTCTAAAATATACACTGAATATGGTTGAACACGTAGCGTTACTATGTATAGCGCAAAAAGCTATAGTTACTACTGTAGACCTTAAGTTCTGAACTCAAGGACAGTTTTGATGACCTAGAACATAACAAAATTATCCTTCCAAAAGCTTTTTTCAACATGTTCTAACACATATCATAATCTTATACAGCCCAAAAGCTACAACTGTTACAACTGTAGATCTGCAGTTCTGAACTCAATGGCATTTTGGATAATCTAGAACATCCCGGAAACATATAAAAATATTTAAGGTTAATCATCAAAAGTTCAATGATACGCATGCATATGTACTATATTCAACAAAAAAGTCTTATACTATTAATTCAGTCTGTGATTTTATGTAGCAATTTTCCTTTAATGGTCATATATGATCCCTAGGCCTGAAGTGGTATATATAGTTTTTAAGACAAGAGCGGAGCTTTCAATAGTATGTGGCCTCAAGATCAATACTGTTCTTTGTTTGAATGATGTGTGAGATATTTCGAATGATTGGTGTGAAAATTGTGAAAATATTTTGAAAAAATGATTGAGATATCAACGCTCAAAACTCGGGGCACTGAGGGACGTACGGTATCTTTTTTTACTCCAGCGTCTTCTAGGCGTAATGGGAAGACACCTTGTCCGGCTAGAAGACGTACTTCCCATCCGCATGATGCTCCTTTAAGAACGGCAGAAGAATTTTCTCAAGACACTCCTCCTGGTACACATGTTGATTGATGGGCAGACCGCTTGGCTTGAACCACTGCTTTTAAATCCCTTTGGCCGATAACTTTTTCTTCAAATTTATGCATAAACTTATATTTTACTCCAGGGGGTGTGGGCCGACTTGTCGCTGGAATAGTAGCTGTCATTTCCTGAATGTGGGTCTTCGAGAGCGGAAAGTAACTTTCGTCGTCCAGTACGAACGACGCCCCACTATAGTTCTTCGTCATCCACCGGCACTGCGATTTCACGGTCGCTATCTGCTCGTCTGTGTACTTGAGGGACCAAGACTTCTTCCGACAGATGATGTCCTCCATCTTGAGGGTTCGATAAATCAAGCGTATGGGAGCAGTGATATTTTCGGCTGGTGTCACGCAAACTCGTTACGTCTTTGTTGTCGAGCAGCTTTTTCAACGCTGCCTTCTTCTTTCTTCATTATTATCTTCGCCGGACGGCTGCTACCGGCCTTCTGCTCCACGCTCAGGGATGTCAGGATCCGGTAAACTGTACTCACGGGCACGTTTTCGTCTCGAAAGTGGTCTACCGTAAACTTGTTTCAACGATGACCATGCGTTTCGTAAAACCGTACAACACGCTCGCGGAGTGCTTGCTGTTTCGACGCCATCTCCGATTGAACTGACAGCACCCGAGCGAAAAGAAGATGCCACCTATTTCTAGGGAGTCCAGAGAGCAATTTTCTTGGAGAGAAAAAGTTGCTACTATCCACTTTAATTACAGAAAGGTATTGAAATCATTTTAATTTTTTATTGAACACCCGATTTTTTATTGAACACATCGATCCTCTCAGAAAAGCTGCTAAAGTAATCATAATTGCAAAGGTAGGTACATGTTTAACCGGTACTCACCTACAATTTAGTGGGCTTCTTCCGCTTGTTTCTAGTACCAAAAATGGCAAAAATATTCCGAAAACGCCTATTGACAGGGTGTCCCTGTCTCGATGACATCTGTCACCATGTTCTGCGGCGTCTCTGACGCCTGATTTCCACGCATCATAAAGGTCGGTAGACGCAGTTGCCAGCTTGCCGGATTGTGAGCCGACAGTCTCATCCGAGGTGAGTGAAGCATCGTCAAACATGAGACTGGCCTCACCACACTCTTCGTCCAATCTTCACGACCGCTTGGCGATGGCGGCCATCTGGATTGGGAATCGTGTTCACGATACGGTCCTCATTCTCATCTGTTACCTTCGTTGACTCAGCGACCAACACTAAATCCCCTGCTTCTAGTGATCGAATTTCATCGAACCACTTCGGATGCCGACGGATTACCAGCAGGTATTTTTCCAGCCAGCGTTTCCAAGAATATATCCTACTATTAGCTCCCATGATTTCCCAGGATTTGTCGGCGAACAGGCTCCCTGGGCTGCATCTGAGCTGATGCTACTATTCTCTCTACTCGTGGTTTTATCCCATCGAAACTCAGCAACAGGAAATGGTTTAGTGTAAGAGCCTCAGGTTCTGCAAATTTGAGGGTTAATACGTCACAGGCCTTGAATTCACCATGTGTTCAGTCTCCACGACCAGTGTCTGCAGCCTCGTCGTCAAGCTTCCCGTCGGAAGACACCTTGGCCAAGGGGACTTTACCGACTGGACTGGGCGCTCCCATGTGCGGTGCTCCAAGCGGAATGAAGTTCCACTTCGTGTTGGTGCCGTAGACAGTCCCTGGCTAATCTGATGTCGCAGCACCAGGTCGGCACTTTAGAAAGTTCGCACCATTGTCGCTAAAGAGCTCGATCGGTGCTCTCAGCGACCCAACGAATCGACAAATGCTGGAGATACAGGATTCGGTAGTTAGTGTTTAGGTGACTTCAAGATGGACAGCGTGAACTGTTAGGCACGTAAATAAGGCGATCCACCGTAGACGTTGGACCTTTCCAGATTCACCACAAGGGCCCAGAGTAGTCGACTCCGTGTAGGTGCTCTTTCGTGGTGGACAAGACAGCGCGGCTGGAGGGCAGTCATCGGCGGAATTTCTGGTTCAGCCCAGCAGATTGTACAGGCAGCACAATCACGGTTTACCTTTTTGACTACCAAACGAAGTCTTGTAATGGTGTACAGCTGTCGAACCCCGTTAACCACTATTTCTGCGTTTCCGTTACTCGATGCTTCCTCGGAAGGATGATGAGATGGCGCACATTGTAGCAGAAATGGCCACGCTAACGTAGTATGCCTTCTTCGTCTAAAATTGACATAAGCCTGTAGATTGAACCTTGATTCAGGATCATTTCCGTCCGATTTCGTTCGGTGCTTGTAATGCGGTGACCTCATCCAGGTAGGATTCACGCTGCACCAGCTTTATAATGGTTTCCTTGGCTGCTCAAAGCTCCGACCGTTGTAGTGGTCCGGTATGTTTCGGTCTCATGGATGCCTTACGCAGAAATCGTAAAACGAATGCTGTGGCTCGTTGTGGAGCTGCCTACTGGGCTCGAGCGACCTGCGATGCAGAATCGATGCACAAATTTCTTCGGTGGCGATCACTGGTTCATTGAACTGTCATTTGTAGATTTGTAGAATATGTCATGACCCAAGTGAATGGAATGCGATTAAGTGGAATGCGTTTGCCATTTCGCAAACCATGTCGGTTCTCCAGCGAAAATGGTGGGAGAATCAAGAAGCAAGTGGTGAGTGGAGTAGCGGGTTGTAACCGTGTCGTAGTAGTTCTGGCACTACCAGGTGAACTTCTCAAGTGAGTCACCGGTTTGAACGGATTCTCTTAACATCTCACATGATCGACGGTTTGCGTGCATGCCAGAGACGGTTGGTTTGACTTGAAATTTTGACATCTACGGGGAGTGCAGCATCCTTCAGCTCTACGAGGCGCTCTGACGCTCGTCAAATCAACGGGAGAGTGTTGTTGTTCCGGTCATTCGCTAGTATTCGGATGAAAATCCGTGCGACGGACTGTGCCGCCAGCAAATCGAACGGCAAAGTACCCGCTTCAGCCATAACGGAGTTTATAGGACTGGTGACGAAACCTCCGAATGTGAATCGAACCATTTTGTTATACGCCGGGGCAAGGTGTTGCAGGGCAAACCGACCCTCCTCGGTTGACTAGTCAGATACCGTACGTCAATTTTGCAGTCAATAATACCAGAGTCCACTTGAAGTAGTGACTTACGATTGCCACGCGGTAGTTTGGCCCCGATCATACGCACTATCCGTAGACAGGATTTACAGGCTATCTTTACCATTTCGGCAATGAGGCTTGAACGCTAGTGTCCGATCAAGGGTCACACCCAGAATACGTAGTCGGTTGGTCTTCGGGGCGGGGAACACAATCGGTGACAATGTCACTCGCTGGATTCCGACGTGCGTTTGGACTGGCAGTAGAAGGTGTGTGATTTTAAAGCTGATATGCTGAATCCTACACCTTTCGCCCAATTATCGACAGCTTTGATGGTTTCCGCGGTTTGCGATGTAGTTCATCGTTTTTCGCCCGTCGCACTACAAAAAGTGATGTCGTCTGCATACAGAAGCATTTCGACCTCTTGGAATCACCCGGAAGACAGGCTGCATAGCAATAATGAACAGCGTCACGGAAAGGACTGATCCTTGTGGTACTCCATTTTCCAACGGGCATTTCTTTGGTCACCTGGAATGTCCGTTCCTAAAAGGAAGCTTTGCAGCACTTTGATCATCCTGCCGCCTATTTTCCAAAGATTTTAGGCTGCACAGTATCGCATGTAACCAGGTTTTGAGCCTTCATCACAGTGTCCATCCTGATTTGGTAGTGACCTCAGCAGGCTCGGTAAAATTTTTGCT